>BSAI01000119.1:1706047-1745457 GCA_036245035.1 Adrianichthys oophorus | reverse complement strand
GGGGGGGGGGGGGATCCACGTGTGGAGTGATGGTCTGCTGGAGCCTCGGCGGTGGCCTCAAGCAGCTCCATTAAAGAAATGAGAACAATCAATCAACGTGTATTAATCCCACTTGATCTCTGGAGGAAAAATAAGAAATTTAAATCTGCATTAGCACTCTCACTTGTGCGTCCACAAATATACCAAGACTTCCGGTCAAATTCACTCGTCCCGTGGAGTGACCATGTCATGACATTGGCATTTATCAAGTGTTAGGAGGGAGACCATGCTTTCCAGAGCAAGAAGAGAGATTGAAAGTCTTGATGTACTTTGAGCCCTGAGTAACAGCAGGCAGCCGTGTGTTTGTTGCAGACGAAGTCTGCAAATAAATCCCAGACTGAGTCATCAAAACCAGCTAACGGTTTGTGAACTGCTCTTCTGAATCCGGCGTTTGCTCGCTGCCGCAGAGTCCTATAGAACAGAAGGGACCACAAACGGGGGCAGGCCAGAACTGAGAGCAGACGATGAATTCACAAAGGAAGGACTAAGGAGATGTGACAAGATAAAACAAAACATTACATGTTTTTCAACTTATTTGGAGACAAACGGAATCAATCCTTCTTGTTTTTATGGATGTTCCAGTCAGGTTTTTTTACACCTCGATCCGATTCAGTCATTTGATTTTGAGTATCTGTCGATACAGAGATACAAAAGAAGATGATGTTTGTCCATCATTTCAGCCTAACATTATTTGTGATGAAGCCATGTTGGATATCATCATCCAATCGGCGATGTCCCATAGTACCTTTTCCAGGTTTCTAGTCGTGTTTGTTTTTCAACATTTCATTTGGATTTTTCATTGTGATTTCTGGATTTTTGTGTAATGCTGTTTTATTTTAAACCTGTTTTTCTTTTTTTTTAAATTGTCGTTCTGATGTTTAAGATGGTTTTGCATTGAGATATTTGTTGACATAATTTACACTTCAGGGCCACAGTACAGATATGACACTTTCCCAACACATTAAAAAAAGAACAAATGTGAAGCACACAGTTTCAGGTCATCCTCTGTTTTATTTTATTCAACTGAATTTATCATTAAGTGCTGAACCTGAGGCTGCACATGAGGCTCTCCCATCCCTCCATTGTGCTTCTTGAGTTTGAACAGAACATGCAAATAATTTGAATAAATAATTGGGTTTGGATTCCTAAAGCAAAGAATTGCATCTACATGTATAGATTTAAATAATGAAGATTCAACTCCAATGTTGTCATGTTTAAATTTGATAGTAAAAGGGAAACAAACAGACCGCTGACTCTGGAGCAGCAGAAGGATCTTATTTTGAAAAGAACTTGTGCTGCTGTCAGAAGTAAAAAAAATAAAATAAAGATGTTATAGAAAGAAAATTATAACACTTCACTTATTGTAAATATTTGAAAGGTACATTTTAGAAATGAATCAGGATGTAAAACACAGAATGCTGTTATAAGAAAGAAAAAACAAACATGCAAAATTGCACTGAAAAAAAATTTGCAAAACATTGAGACCGCGAAAGGTGAATTGAAATCCAGCGAGTTTGTATGCAGTTTGTAGATTTATCTTCAGCTACAAAACTTTGAAATGAGGACTTTTTGCATTCAATCATTGTAAATCACTGAAGTTTGACTTTTTATCAAAGTTTCTTCCTTAAATTACAGCTTGAGGGCTTTGAATATCTACAGATATGTTCACACCTGCTAACGATTAGCTAATCAAGTGCATTTAGCTGCAGCGTCTGGCTGTTGCCAACACTCCTTATTCCAGTAGTAGATATAGTGTATGAACTCTATTTATGCACTTCTTCTCTTCAATGACGAGTTATTTGATGTTCAGTGCTTCACCCACTGACACCAACCTGCTGAGAAACTGGGATTAAGCCTGCGACCTTCTGGATGGAGGACAACCACGCTAATCACCGTTGATAGCAGCTTCAGCGACCTTGGACGCTGACTTTGATAAGGCGAGCATTAGGGAGCACTTTCACCAACACTGACAAGACGAGAGGCTGCCATTACCAGTGAATGGACGTGCAAAAAAAACCCCAAACATCGGGGTGTTATTACTGCTGCCATGTGATTCAGAAACAAGAATTCTAACCATTTATGTGTGTTGGTACACAGAGATAAAACCCAGAGATATGGAGAATTCCGGTTTTTGACCTAACCTTCACCAAATGAGTCTTTTTTTCTCTCTGTTCTCACTTTAACACTGGGCTTTCATCACTTTGTCATTTTATTGTGATATTTCTGAGAATGTGACACTATAAAAACCCATCAGTCCTCTTTCTAAACACCCTAAAGGAGCAGACTGAAAGAAGCTGGTGTGTCTTCTGACATGATATGTGAGGCAGACTCTCAGAACTAATAAAGACTTCAAGTATCACAGCCATAAAGTGTTTAACAGAGCTATGAGAAGTTCTCCTACCAGTTATATCATTTCATTGGGAATAAACTGCAGACTCAGACGTTTGTTGATGACAGAACAAATAATATCGTCTTTTAAAAAAGACCAAAAGCTCCGTCGTTCCAACATAAAACACTAGAACAGTCCATAAAAGCAGCAGGGGACAGAGCTGTTTGCTGACTCAATGGCAAACTTTAAACATGAGACATATAAAGTGCAACAACAGCAGGACACAAAGCATTCTGGGAAAAATGAAATGAAGAGCAGCATGATTTCTGACACCATTTGAGGGGAAGGAATTTAAATCTGTTAATTGATTTGAATAACTAAAGAATTTCGTATATGTCCTGCTGCAGTGTGAAGGAAACGTTTAAAGCTTCAAACATCATTTTAAAAAAGATTATTTACATCATAATAAGAAGAAGCTAAAATGAGTTTATTCCACCACATTGTACCAAACTCTACATATATGTATTTATACAAAGAATACAACCTAAAACAAACTAGTTTGACTCGGTATCTGCCAATATGACATCAGACAGAATTTCCGCAGAATCAGAGACAGTTTTCATTGTTCGAGCCATCTCTCATTGTTTTTCTGTCTGCATCTCCGCCGCCCTCTGAGAAATGCTGCTTCCACCTTGCAGCCTTCCCTGAAATAGCAGCAGGGCCCTCACAGGCACTGAACTGCTACATAAGCACTACACTTGAACATACACACACAATTTGGGATTTACTGTGCTGATATTCTAAAATGAGTTTTGGTGGAATCATTTATTTATAGCAGCACATGTGAGCTTTTGTCACAGCAGCTTTGTTTCACTCTTTTCCAACTTCTAACACAACACATCCTGCTTTTATGTTAAATGCAGTTTAATGTTAATAACCGGTTGTCTCTACAGTAGTTTGGGTTTAGAAACACGTGAAGCTGGGCAATGTTACAGAAAAAATACCCCTGGGTTTAACTAAAGCTGCTTTCTTTTTCCTTATTGGACTTCAGGTCCACAATCCTGTAAGTCTCCTCCATCAGAGGAAAATGTCATCATATTTTTGTAGAAATGATGAGCTGGTGAGAGCAACCAGGTGTACTGAGGCAGGGATATGTTAAAGATGAAGTACGAAGGCCAAATATACAAACATATTTGAATGGGGGAACCTTAAACCAGCAAACAGAAACATTCGAAAACTACAACAAGGAATATATTTGCTTTATTAAAAAGAAGCCGTATAGTTAAAGTGTTAAAAATATCCCATGCTTCAGAGAAAATTGACTGTGAATGATCAAATATTGATTATTAGATCACTCAAACATGGAACCTTGAGAGAACCATCAATGGAAGATTTGGAAGTCTGCAAAGCAAGCGGGCTAATGTAATGGACTGAACTCAAACATTTTTACACTATATTTTGAATTAACAAATTCTGTGATTTTGAAGTCACAAAGTCTTTTACTTCTGATGATCCAGTGGGTTTATTGAAAAAAGCATCTTCTAAGTAAACTGTTAATGATTATTACTACACAAATCTAAAATGATCTTTTACTCATTACTTGGTTAATAATGTGGCTTCTCATCAAGTTTACCTTGTAACACATCACTTTCTTTTCTTTTTCCTGAACTGAACCGTGTCATCCAAACACAAGCGCCATGGCAACCATCCGAGGTTCACACCACTTCTGAGGTTGATACAGTAAATGTGAAAGTGCGACTTTGAACATGTTTTTGGATGAGCATTGAGCAATAAATTTGATGTGCACCAAAAAAGAGACCGCGAATGTGACATGTGAATCCCGTTCGGTGTGAACGCAGCACTGCGCCAGGCTTGGTGGATTTGTTTAGAAGTGTTGCACTTTTTTCCCTAAAGGGCAACTTATACTCCGGAGTGATTTATATATGTTTTTTTTTTTTTTTTTTTGCTCCTGCTACTTATTATCCTGTAAAATATGGTAGTCTGTGTGCTGCGATAAGTCAAACATTCTTATCGCATTGGCAGATTTTCTTTAAATAGGAAAAAAAAAAAAAAAAAAAAAAATCAGCCAATCAGTTAAGAAAAACAATCCTACAAAGAATTCTTATTTTGAGAAAAACATTCTAGTCACTACAACACATAATCTTAAATTAAGATTATTTTTCTGTAGAAAAACTTTCTTAAAAAGATTATTTTTCTTGAACATTAAAAAAAGACATTTTTTGTTGACAAGTGTTTTTTTATTTTCTTAATATTCTGGTTTTGCAGTGTGGTTACGCTCTTGCTTGAAAAAACTGAGCACATCATAACTAAATTTTGTTGCTTGGACAAAAGAACAGAGTTTTCTGTTCCAGCTTCACACAGACCTTGATGATACCTTCAATCCTCTCGGATGGGTGTTGTTTCCTTGCTCAGTGTGTATCCTGCAGCTCACAACAACGTTCACGAGCAACAATGATGGTTAACAGTGATTTGCCATCAGCTTTTGGGATTGTGACAACAGTAACTTTAGTGGAGGGCAACTGTAATATTTGTAATATTTTTTTATTCCTCCTCATTAGGAAAAGTGCTATAATCACTTGATCAGTTCGGTGAACTGCATTCTTATGAATTCTTGAAGAGCCTTGGTCAGTGTGCTTTTTATCCATCTGCATTTAAAGACTTGATGGGTTGATCATCTCTGTAATGTAGATGGAAGGAGCTTCTGTGCCTTTTACTGCTAAGATTAGATATTTATTTATGGCGTTCCCTGATCCCACACAGGCGGCTGTGATGGCAGCTCTGTAGCTTCAGTGCTTTTCTTCTCGAATGTTCCTTGACTGAAGTCAAAGCTGCGTGAAGATCCTTTTATTTTTAATGTATGTAAATTCAATGAGTTTCAAAAAAACAGCTTGTATATTTTCATGATTCCTTCAACAAACCAGTATGAGCCAATGTTAATGTTACTCTTTAAAATGTTTTAATAAACTGAAGGTTTATGCGATTTAGCTGCTAAAGCCTCAGTCCCACCTGTCCTTATGCGTGGATACGGGCTGTCTATGGGGCAATGGACAAACCTGCACTGCTCCATAGACAGCAAATGGACAAACCTGTTTAATGCACACAGGTGACCTGCACGGAATATCAAGGTCGTAGACCGCTTCGTGAACTTTTACAGAGAAAAGGTTTACATTTTTTCTATGGGCATGCAGCAGTCGACAAGTCGTAGTGAACGCTTATGCAACACGAAAGGGTAAAAGGGAAGTAGGTGAGACACAGGTGTGTTTGGAGATTCTCTTTTTTTTCAACCCCCCAAATCCTGCAGGCTGCACAAGAAGTCTTTTGTTCACATGACAGCTGCCTCACTGTTAGAAATGAGGAAATTAGACAAACAGAGTGTAGTTTATGTGGACATCCTTCAGGAATCTTACAGACATCGCATGCACACCCCAAACATGGAACATTTGCCATTGATCATTGAAGAACCAATACTTGCTGCTTACTTATGTGTGGCGTAGAGACACCATTACACAGCATCACTCGTACGCAGTGTTGGGTAAGTTACATTTAAAAAGTAACTGATTACTTTACTTAGTTACTGGATCAAAATGGTAATTCAATTACTTTACTTATTAGCTATTTGAAAAAGTAATTCACTACTCATTACGTCTTTGAAAAAGAGTTTTTTTTCTCAATATGACTTATCTGGTTAAATAAAGGGAAATTAAAAATAATAATAATAATAATATTTTTAAAGCAATAACCTTGTGCAAGGCATGAACATGGTTTAAGACATAATCTGGCTTCATTTGAGTTCAGACAACAGTGTGAAACAAGACACAAAAATAAGTTACTGTTGCAACATTTGTGGTCTATGCTGCTGCTCAGTCAGATGTTGCAAAAACTGTTACGTCATATTCATCTCTGTGTTTTTGAAAACATTATTATTAAGTATTAAATGCCTCCATGTTAATTCTGGCCAACTTTATGTGTTCCATTACAGTGAGTTGCACCCAATGTGTCAGTCTCTTCCTCTCTACATCTGTCTTTTGTGCACAGTTCTGCATGGCTGCGAGACTACCAAACTATGCACTCCGCCCCCACAGAGCGCGAGCGCAAGCTCATACTGACCACTCGCGTGCAGCTTAGAGAAAAAGAAAGAAAGAAAGAAAGGGTGAATGAATATAGAAAAAAATGGGCTCTGAGTCCCAGGAAGGAGCAGACTCTTGTCTTTCACACCAAAGAGCAGCTTTAGAGTCGTTTCATTCCTAACAGACACATCAGTTCATGGGGCGGATCTCTAATCTGGCGCTCACCTGCTGCTCCGTGGAGATGACAGGACTTCTTACAATAACTCTTTCATCTCATCTTTGAGCCAGTTTAGAAAGCACCTTGACTGAAGCAATGAGTGCATGCTGTACTTTTACCAATCCCAAACTCTGCACGCACATGCGTGCACGTTTGTATCAGTTACTCCGTTGAGTTTTAAATTAATCTGCGTTTTTGTTTCATTTAACAGAGAGAAAATGTCAGAGCCTACAAAACCTAAGTAACGAAGTAACAAGGGTTTCTATAGTCCAGTAACTGTAATTAATTACCAAAATTTGAACTGTAATTTGTTATGTTACTCCATCACTGACAAAAGTAATTAAACTACGGTAATTCGTTGCTTTATAATCCATTACCACCAACACTGCCCGTACGTCATAAGCGCCTACAACTTCCATTAACATCACGAATACTTCACAGTACACTTACCACACACACACGACAATGGTACTTTCGATTTTTTTTTTTTAAACTTGTCCTGTCCAACAGCTGAGCAAACAGATATGAGCTGAGAGCCTCTTGTATTAGACAGATTTTAGTCTTACAATCTGGGGTTATAAATCATAGGGAACACAAAATGTATGTTGGTATAAGCCCCGTTTGTAATTTAAACTAAACTTTATTTGTATTAACTTTGTTTGTGTTCTTTTTGTTGGGCCGGACGGAAAAAGAAAGGGGGAAAAAGAGAGAGTTGTGGGGGTGGGGGGGTTTATAATAGAAGTTAGAGGATGACTACCAGTAAGGGACGGTAGAGTTGTAAATCTACAGGCAACAAAATGCTGGAGCTTATACCCATTATAATAGTGAGTGTTGGTCTAAAATGGGCGGGGCCTGTCCACACACTCAGCTGTTACAAACATACCTGCCGGCTCCAAGAGTGTTCACAAGCGTATCCACATCCAGTTCACACGCACACTTGTGCATACCAACCAACACATGTAAAGCATGGATTTTTATGGCGTCCTTTGAGGTGGGATGAATTGCACAGGACTTTATATATGAAATTAGTCCATGTTAAATACTTAAACGAAACAAATATCGTCACAACGATATTGTATGAGTCTCAAGGGGAACTTCAAGGCACACCCACGCTCCCCTTAAGATGCGGCCGGTTCTTTCTATGACCCTCTACGGGCCCAGACAACCCAGAAACTCCATAAATATACTCCATCTGACCTTCACACCTTGATATATTTGAGATCCATCTGACTTTTTGGGACGCGTAATAGGAAAAAGCATCTTGTACAAACATTTTAAGTACCTCTTTCCTGAATTCTGCTTCAGGAGAAACGAAGAAACACATCTGAGAGGTGAGACAAGGTAAGAGACCATCTCAGCTCAGCTTTGGTGTCTTTTAGGCTAAATCAGCTCTCACCAGCACAGAAAACAGACAGTCTTTCCACACACCAAAACAACAGTCTGCAGATTTGCAACATTAATGAATATCTGCAAAAGGGAAGCAAACTCACTTTAGTGTGACACCACCAGGACTTGGGAAAATAACCGGCTTTTATCAGGGAAAAGATGTGCCGGCAGCCTGCATACAAAACTTGATGCAGGCCATGTAAATGAGAAAGAACATTGCTTCAGGGTAACCTTCGCGTCTCCATAACCATTATATAATGCGCTATGAAGAAACATCTCCTTTAGTGCAGGGTGAAAGTACTTCAGTCCGAACAATGGCCCCCCTTATGTGGGAATTGGATGGGCTTCCTCATTAAAACGCCTTCCCTTCAGAAATGGGCTACAGATGTCTATCGCCTAAAGTTTGCGGCGCAAAGCTGGAGAGGAAATAAAAAAGAGGACAATTAGCCGAGCGGATTGAGTCTTTAAAGTGGATGACATGAAATGACAACAAAAATACATTTTTCCAAACACGCTTTAGAAATCTATCAGACTTTATGTGACATCCATATGGAAATGATATAGAGGAATCTTATAAAGTTTTTATAAAGCATAAGACAGTCAAAGCAGTTATAAGATCTTTAGTAACATTGTACAATATGAAACTTCCATGTTTTGGTAATACATAAGCAAAGTATATGATGGTAATGAAACTCAAACCCTAACCCTTAACCCTCACATATAATAACAGTAAAAACAGCATTTAAAGAAAACAGAATTTCCCTCTAAAGAATATATAATTTACTTGCAGAAAACCTACATGTAATGTTTTATTTTCTTATATGAAAAACATATAAAAGGGACATGGAAGAAAAAAGTAACAAAATGATATGACCCATGTATGGAAAATATGGTTGCCTTTCATTTTTCTTGTATTCCACATAGAACATTTTTAAAAGTTAAATATATAATTCTTTTTAATATCATGTATAAAAAGAATGAGAGAGTGGCCACTTTAGAGTGTTTTTGTATAGTATAGTATAGTATGTATAGTATGGGACTCTTCTAAGATTCACAATACATGTGAAACAAAGATATAGTGCTGCAGGTGATGCACTTCTCTTCTGTTTTTTGTGTCAGTTTAAAAGCAGATAAATATTCCAATTATTTTAATGAATAAATATAATGTGCCATGATATTTGTATTTTATTTTCTCAATTTTACATCTGTTGCTTCTGGGTTTTCAATGAAGCATATTATTGTAAATTTTCCTAAAGCTCAAAATTGGAGAAAAATAAAAGTAGTGTGGAAGTACATTTATATTTATAAATCTAAACAGTACAAACAGTTCAAAATATCAACAAAAAAAAAAAAAACAGTTTCAACCTTAAATTATATTAATACCTATGCATGAAATTGTTTTGTGCAGCGAATATTACCTTTTATAAATAATATATAATAAAAGTCACAAATTCAAAAATGTTTCACAGTATTTCTTCTTTTTTTTTATCTGCATATATTACAGTGGATGAAGCCAATTGATGGCACAGTTATTCTTGATCAACTTCATTTGGAATTTGAATATTTTAAAAAACAGATTTTTGCAGACTTTTATTTTGTTTTATGGGTTTTAACAGTTGTTTTTAGCTGTTCATTTCTCACTGTGGAATAAATAAAAATTGATTGGTGTTGACCTTGCAGAAGTTTTGTGTTCTGTGACCATCAGCAGCTTCTTTAACACTCCTGAAAGCTTTATTGTAGCTTTACTTTCAGTTTGTAAGTGAGACTTTTTTCACAAGAGAGACACAAGGAGTACAGTGTTGTTTGTGTGAAGCGCTGAAAATGATTTGTATAAGTCTCTAAATGTAGATTTTTGTAATGAAATTTAAGAGGTAATTTGCCTTGCAATGGTTTCATGTTTGGGATTTCCCAAAGCAACCCAACAACCCAAAAGCAAATTTGTCGACTTCCCACCAAATCAAGTCGTGACTGCAGCAGAAACCGAAGGCGCCCACAGGCGCTGAGAAAAGCCAACAGCACCCAGGAGAACTCGGGGAGAACGCCCCCATGAGGTGAGTGCATGCTGCAGCATTGGGGGCGTGGCTTCGTGGCAGGCAAAAGACACACCCACATCACGGCCACCTACCCTAACCACTACGCAGGGGGCAGGAGGAGCACCAACCCCAGGCCACAGGACAGGGTTGGGGGACCAAGCCAAAGATAAATAAATGAAAAAAGGGAGGGATAAATGTGCTGCTGAGGGGGCTCAGGAGAAAAAAAAAAGTCCAAATGTTTAAGTTTTAGAAAAAAAAAACACAGAACACAATGAAGAGAATAAAACTTGAAATAAACAAAATTTAAAAGGAGAAAAAAAAACTGTGAGAATTGTATTTTTATTCTTTTTTTATATCTGCAAATGACTAATGAAGTACACATTGTACATAAAAACTCTGTTACTTTACACATTCCTTATTTGTTCCTGTTGAACACATATACATCGACTATTAAGTTGTTTGTTTTTCATTTCTTTTTTCTTGCTTTTTTACATTATTTTTGTTAGGTGGATCATGCAGTTTATAGGAAATGATAAAAATGTCTCAAATGTTTTCAGCATCTTTATTTTAATGAGTGACAAAGCAGAAAAAATATTTCTAAAAAATCAAATGGGAAATATAAACAAAAAAAATACTTGAAATTAAAGGATAAACCCAAAAGTTGTTGTCTAGATATTTTGTTTTATTTTTTAAGCATTTGTTCATTTAAAAATCCTCATTAATAAATACTTTCTATATTGTGCCATATTTTTAACAGATTTGTTCCTGGTCTGGCACAGCATCCCAGCGTTTGCACACAGACTCACAGGTATGAAAGCTGACACATGCACACTCAGTCACTCTGAACAACCACTTCATTTCTTGGTAGACACTTAATCGAGTTATCCTCAGAGGTTCATAGAGTCGAAAACCCACACAGAGACACAGAGTCCCTTCAGACGCCACGGGCTACAACAGCACTGATAAAGTGGGCTCCCTAAGAGCCCCCCCAGCTGCATCTTGCACCAGCGACGTGAAGAAGATTGCCACGCCACATTTGTCTGACATGAAGCGATGGGAACAAAAAACAACTGCAGGGAACGAACCTGAAAGATCAACATCTGGAGTGGAAGGACAATGTGGCTCTAATGTGGGTCACTGCTACTGAGTCCCTCTATGTTCAAGACCCATGTATATTTGGTTTTATTTCTAATGGTCTTCCCTCATAGGTGTTTAATCAGAAGCATTGCAAAAAACAACTGAGATGCTTCAGTTGTGTTCCTTAACAAGCCTTCGTGCTGTGTGATCATGCACTGAGCAGGAATGTGTGCACGGAGATGAAGGGCGAGTGTTTGTGTGGGAGGATGTATGAGCATCTGAAGTGATTCAAAACAGAAAAAAAAAACATTTTCTGTTAGACGGATTAAATAAACATACATGTGGGTTGTAAATATTCAAATGAAATTTATTTTATGTTTCTGCTTTCTCAAAAGCAAAAAATGTATGGAATATTATTGAATAATGTGTGAAAAGTGGATAAAGGGATAGGTTTAAATGATCATGATCTATCCCGTTTGTGTCATTTTGAATCACGCAAAAATATATATCTCAAAAGGTAATAAGGCATTTTTTCCACCTATATGCTAGTAAACAACATAGACAACAATTTTTATTTTTAAAAATCCAAGTGTCCCACATGACATAATCCTCTCCTTGTGGCCGAAGACACGGCACATGCAATCCTTCCTGAATGAAGGTCATTTTCTTACATGATTTCTTTCCAAACATATTTATAGTTATTTCATCATTTTAGTCTTCAGAGAAACCTACCACTAAAAAATGTACCTAGAATAACTTTTTTTTCTGTTCCTGGGGTTATCTTTGTGACTGGGCACACAGCATGTCACTAACTAAGGGAAAACACTGTCTGCAGGATTGATACTGATTTAAAATCATTGAATGATGTACAACAGCTCATTTTAGTGCTCTTAGAATACTTTCACTAGATAAATCAATTCACAGCTATTTGTGTGGATAGAATTTTTACAAATGACAATATCGTACATGAGCTTGTGTCTCACTTAAGTAAGAAATGTTGGTGTGCACTTGGAAGTGGACTTTTCTCCACACTGCAGTTTGTCATTTCAGTTCACTTCTTCTCACTCCCTTTTAACCAACGGAAAACCAAACACACCCATAAGCCATCCCCCTCCCAACTACGGTGGCCTTGGAGAGCACCAACAAATCCCTCAATCAAATCACTCAACGCAAAAACATTTTTAAAATTATAACGACAGTAAAAAAAAAAAAAAAAAAAAAAAAAAAAGGAAAAAAAACATTACATTTAAAAATGTAAAAGAATTTCAGCGACCAAAACACAATTACAAAAAAATGAAATGAATGGACACCAGTGATGCCCCATAGTACCTGCATTTTCCGGTTTCTTGTCATGTTTTTTTTTCATTTTTCAGCATTTCATTTTGATTTCTGGAATTACGTTTGTTTTTCAAAACATTTAATTTTTAACGAAAAACTGGAAAAGCTAGGTTCAGATGAAACCCTGTTTGCTCATGTTTTGAGTGTCATCTCATTCAATTGTTTGGCGTTTTTAGGATTTTACAGGACGAACCAGAAGCCTCACCTTTATTTATTTGACAGAATGCGTCCACTTTGCCAAACCTACATAAATCTTTAATCACAATCAGATCTTTGTTTTCATTCTATAATCCTGGACTTATTTTTCTAGGAAAGTTTGAACTTTTAAAGTTTAAACAAGAGAGAAAAGTGTAAAAATGTTGATGTCTGTCTGAAAAAAGTGTGTAGTGAGGAACATCTGGAATTATTGTAAAATGTAAAGATGACTACTTGTCTATCAGGTCACAGGTAATTTTTAGAACCACAGTATAACGAGGAAACGCCCTACATATTTGTAAAAATCTATATAGTCTTGTAAAAAATTTGATTCACTTTTTCATACACTTGTGATCCCGGTTTTGGTTTGTGAACTGCTTCATTTGTTTTCTCTTGTTTGTTTGTTAATATAATATATTGAAAAAGAACATTTTAACAAATGCGAGACATGCTTTGTGGTACTAATTCTATTGGATAACAAACTTTACGACCTTCTAGAAGTCTATAGATCTTAACGTCTGATGCATTTTTATTAGTGGGCAAAGCAAGAAATCATCGTCTTTTATGAGCACAATAACAAACATTTGTTTTCCAGATTCTTATGTCACACAAGTCTTTCATTTTCACCAGTGAACCTTCGACTCCATCTCCAGTCCATGGATCATGATGATTCACTGAGGCAGTCTAAGCCAAAAACCTTCCGCTCTGAATCTTCAGCGGAGGCTGATAATCCACGGAAGCAAGAGGTGGCAAAAAATCCAGCTAATACCCAAACAAATCAATGCTATCAGAGCAGTTCGCGCTAAGATGACAAAGCCTTACACAAATGTGGACACCAGTGCAAGCAAAAGACATGAGTTTTAAGGACTGCAGCACAACGTGGGATGAAATCCTGCAAATTAGATTTATTTGAAGCGAAGCGACACATAATTTCTCTGTTTATGGCGGTCTTCAAGTCAACTCAAAATAACTTTAAAGGAAAGCCAGAAAAGCAGATGATCCCCATTTGGCCCGTGAAAAGCAGGTACAGGTTTGCAGAGGCTATGCTGAGAAAATAGAAACTCCTAAAACTGAAAATAAAATCCCAGAAACCCTTGAAGAAATGCCCTTTTCCCATTTTAAGAACTTCGTCACAGAAAAAAAAAGGAAGTGTATTGAAAACAATGGCTAGAACTCCATTCAAACTATGATTTATCTCCAGTGTCAACGAGATTTCAAGAGTCTGCGGTATCACTGATCGATTCCCAGCTTGACTGACAGGACTGTGACAACCCAACGCCAGCAAACCACTGCGGTGAAGCTCAGCTACACCTGCACTGATTGAGTTTTCAGATGGAGGTAATGATCAAAGAGCAAACCTTCGGTGTATTTCACTGTGGACGTTGATTTATGAGGAACTGAAAACAAACCAGGTCAATAGGCTGTCTGATAAAAATATGAGTAATAAGAACTGTCCCTTGTGTTCACATTCTAATAAAATAGTTAGGCCGTGAATCCTAAAGTTAAGGCTTCCTGTGTCAGAGGAATGTAGAGAAACTGTCTGTGCATCTTTTACCTTAAAACTACAGTTGTTTTTGTTAATCTGATCTAAGACCTCTGAAAATCTACTGTACATATTTCTACAACTGGCTCCAACATGGCAGTGTCTGTGTCACAAAAAAAGATTTGACTGAATTGATTTGATTTGGTTGGAGCCTTAAGTAAACTGTTTTCTATGGATGACATCACACTCACTCAATCCAATTCGGAAATACAGTTAATGGATGATTATCTGACTTTACCCAATAACTCTGACAATAATGCAAAGAGGATGAGCTCCACCCATAAAGATCCATATTTTCCAAACTTTTTCTCTTTAGTGGAATTACAGTTTGTTGCTAAATTTTCTTAAACAACAATGACAGACCGAGCAGAAGGCATTTACCCGTTTAACTGGTTTACTCCGTCCACAGTGTACCCTGCCTTCATCCAACAGTGGCTGGGATAGGCTCCAGCAACCATGAGACCCCAATGAAAATAAATGGAGGAACAATCTAGTTTAAATTCTAATCTGGTTCACATATTATATGTTTTTTTATTTGACAAATTCTGTTCATCAAAGTTTAAGACAGAATCTAATCTGCATGTTTTAACAATGCTTAAATACCGTGCAAGTGTTTTAAACTAATCAATCACATAATCGACAAAATAATCAACAGCAGCAGTCCTGATGCAGAATTTGACATGGATTTATAAACTTTTGTATTTCCAAACCTGTAATAAATCACGAAAAAAACTAGAGCCTGACAGTGTGAATGTAAAAAAGCTTTTCATTCTGTAAATATGAACAGTCGTTCAGAAAGTATTCAGGGCTGGCAGTCCTCCAAGTCTGTTGTTCCAGCACATTACTTCATTGTCTTCCTTGATGACCTCCCTCATATTTACTCTCTTGTTTTCCTCTGGGATCTCACCTCAGACCAAAACCTCCGTCACACTTTAAGCACAAATCAAGCTGTGCAGTGCAGCTGTGCACAGTGATGCCAAACACTTTCATTATCAGAAAAACCACAGAGTATTTGAGGCAATCAATCTGCTGCAAACAAAAGAAGGAAGAACAGGAGAAAATGGGCAAAAAAAGAATAAAATATATAGTTTTTCTAAGATAATAATACAATTATTACAATACAGTTCAGGCTGCGACTCGAACAAAGAGCAACTTCAACTATTTTAAGGCCTGTTATTTGACTCAGTTGGTGGTTCAGAACTCACACAGAGGCACAAACTGGCAGGAGGCAGACGGATCAGAACAAACGGGAAGAAAAAAGAAAAGTACAGACGGAATTCTGATACCAGGAAAGCAAAGAGCAGTAAAACTGTGTTTTACTGTCAAAATAATCAACTACTTTCATTTCAATTTACAAGTTTAACTTCTGGTCAAAATTGATTTTGTTTGTAAAATAAACACAATTTCTACATACCGGTATTTATCCTGATGCGATCAGGTTGTTTCAAACTGGATCAGAATCAGATGTTGCATCCTGATCAGAATCAGAAATTTATTTTCTAATAATTTTGGTCAGCGTTTTATATTTCATACCAATTTTTACAAGTATATTCCCTAGTAGACATCTGCATAACATGAATAGATGATGACATTTTATTGCCATAAAGCACAGCGAAATACAGCACTAGTTTGAGCATAAAAAGAGTTAGGTAAAGTTAACAAAACATTTTGGGCTCAAAAACTATATTAATAAGCATTAAAACTGACAGCAAGCATTTCTATTGGTTTGTCTAAATGCAATTAGTGACACACAAAGACATTTTAAAGGAAAGAAGATTGTTTTAATGAGAATTAAAAACGATGAGAATGAGAATTAGAAACAGCAGCTGTCAGGCCTCAAGCTTCCGTCGCCCCTTTCGACCGCCACAGGGAGCAGTCTGCTGAGTGTTGACCTTTCACTGAGCCTCTACTGCACTCCAACTCCCATCAGCCTCTGCACTCCATTCCCAAGTCTCACCGGCTGTTTCGCATCATCGCAATCACCACAAACATTATTTAGGTAGACACCGAGCTTCTGCCCGGTGTGAAGTCTTGTTTTGCTGTTGCACGCATTCATATTTCTCTGTTTCCTGCCCCTTGCCTGTTTTGACTCCTTCCTGTTGATCTGAATAGTTTTGGAGAAGCTAAACCTAAAGTCCGCAAATATTCTCACATGAATAATTATAACATATTTTCATTAGTTTATGATAGTAAAATAACAATTCAATATTTTTTCTAGTTGATAGTTGCACTATTTTTACTTGATTGTTGAAGGTACTTCACAGAAGTGCTTTGTTTAAGTATTAAATGATAGAAGAAGGTGAACAAAATAAGAATTGTCAAAAACCTGGGTCTGTTTTTTAAACATGTTCATTCTTTAAATGTCTTACAAAAGTATTGGATCAATCAAATAACTTGGAATCGGACCAGGACACCCATATTACCAGTAGTTAGTGATTTAAACTCTAAAAGATTAATTTTATTATTCAAATTCTTACATAAAAGCCATTTGGACAAGAAAATGAATTTTAGTCAAGATAGATTTGATTAATTATTTTTATCCCTTTAACACTGGAGATGTCACTGGCAACACCCAACATACTGTATAGCTTCTAATTCTGGTCCATCTCTAATTGACACCAGTCTCCAATAGCTACCAGGTCTAACAGGTGCTCTTACTTTAATAGTGGCTGGAATCCTTTAAAATTCACCCATCTTCCGGGTCATCCACAATCATGCAGAAGCTGGGTGTCTGTGGTATTTGTGTTGTGAGCCAGTGAGCCGTGGCCAAGAAAACAACAAACAGATTTTAAAATAACAATGCCAAATAGAGACTAAATGAATCACAAGTCTCAAAAACAGATTTTGTTTGAGGAAAAAGGAAATGAAAGCTTTCGGGAAGGTGGAATTTTGTATCCGACCACTAAAGAACCTTAAATGAAGCTCATTTAGAGTAAAGGTTTTCCCGTCCACTCACATTATTTGTCTAAAGTGACTTAAACATGGTGATGGAAGGAGAATGGTGGGCCTGCATGTGTCCGCAGCCTGTGTGCGTGCACCCGGGTGGGACTTTGTTGCCTTGCAGGTGGCCAGTGGAGGCTTAATGAAAGGGCCAGTTGTTTGGCGGGCCTGATTTTCCATCGAGCAGATGGATCGGCCTCTCAGTCTCTCTGGATTCAATCTTGTCCCGCATTGCTGCCGTCGCCCCATTTAACAGCCAATTTCCAGGCGGCTCATCGCAAACACACACAGACACAAAAAAGGAGCAATGGGAACGAATGGCAGGAAGGAGAGCACAGACAGGAAGGGGTGAAACGGCACACAACTGTACATCCTCGCTGTCTTTGTTCAATGTCAAGCAGCAAGAGATTTAAGTACATAAATGATCCAAGCACAAAAAATGCACACGCAGTTCACCCCTGTGGGTAACTACATTTGGGGACGTTTTTAATGAGATGAGATTCCTCCAGCTGTCTTCTGCTGCAGCAGAAGAAACGCTGATTAATCAAATAAACTTTATTAAGAAACACTGGCACAAACAGATGAATCCAAAATAATCTGGAAATGCTAATCCCACACATTTGTTCATGTTTCCTTCTCTCAAACAAATGTGCTCCACATCTTTCACTTGTTCTTTGTGCTGTCTGTCAGACATACCCTGAACCACACATGCATGATTCACACCTTGCCCATTTGGTCTTTCTCATGGTCACCTGCCTACGCTAACTGGACAAGCTTCAGCCGCTGTAGACCATACAAACGTGTGAAAAACGCCTCAAGGACTCACAGCTTCCTAGATTAACTGGAAGAAGAGCACGTCGGTTAGATGCTGCGGAAATGACATCTGACATTCAATCTTCACACCTCGCACCACAGGAGAATAGACTGGAGCTGTTTCAGCTTTCGCACTTGGTGGTCACTTCCCACCCAGGGCATGTGACCGCTGGGTGACTCTGGATCCATCCTCTCTTAGGATATAAAAGACTTTGAGTTCATGCAGCATACAGGCAAGGTGCACCACTGCATTTTTAGCGACTTGTGCATCAAGTGGCCATCGTCAGTATCAGAGAACTGGACTGAGTAAATATGATGTCATCCACTGAATTTGGCTTACTTCTCGTTCCAGCCAAATCAAGTCAATTCATTCCTTATTTTTGTGTGATTCAGACAGCGCAAGGTCGTAAGCCAGTTGTTGTAAGTAAGCAGTGACTGTTCCAAGTTGGTCTGAGTCAATGTTCCCATGGCAACCACTCTAGCCAATCAGGAGCGAGCTTGTTGCCACTTGAAAGTGGGCTCTGGAGAATCTATAATCAAATGTTTTGAACTTTGGACATGGGGGGGCCAGCAGGCTCTATCTACTTTTATTAAAGCAACTAATTGGTCAGTTTATGACTTGAATAACTCAAACTACAGAAAAAAAAAATTATCATGAAAAAAATGTGGATTATCAAAATGTTAAAAAAGGTATCAGAGCAAGAATGGTTATTCTGACCAATAGAATGACTGACTGTCTAAGTAACAGCTGTATGCGTCTCTAAAGAAGTCTATGAACTTTTTTTTTGGAGCCAGCAGGTACTTCCTGTATTCACAGTCCAACAACACATATTTTATTTTACCATACTTATGTGTGGAAAAAAAACTCTTGATTAAAAGTAATTTAAATTTTCAATGGTGGTCCAGAAGAGTCAATATCAAATAAATATATCCTATTTAAAATAGGAAAAAAATAATTACATTTGTCATTAAATGTGTCAATATTTCATTAAAATTCAATTTTAAATGATTGAAGAAACATTTATTTATTTATTTCATGAGTTAATGAAACATTTCATGATTTAATAACACATTTCATGGTCAGGTTTGCAGCGTTTTGTTACGTTCTGTCAAACTGTCCCATCAAACTCAGAGGATAACTCGTGGCTAACTCGGATCATCTGCACTCATTGTGCTTGTGTGGTTTGAATTTCATCATGGAGCAGGACTCCTCATCTCATGAAAATCAGGAATCTATTAAAGTTTTGGGGTTTTATCTGGCACCTCGCACACAAACACGGTGTGACCATTGTTTTGGTCAAACGTAGATCTTTTGTGAGGGTCACTTAGTCAAATGTCCTTCTCCGTCCACATCTGTGGGAATTCTGCGGCTCCGCTGCTGCCTGCTTCCTCGTGGAGGTTCAGTGCTTGTCCGGCCCTGAAGCGGGACTCGCCAATTACTCTTCCTTCCCTTACTTTTAATTACTCCTACACTTTTATTTAACGGTTTAATGGTGTATATATTTATTTAATACTGTCTCTTCTGGACCTCTATATTTTTCTGATGATGGAGGACATATTTAAAGAAAATAAGGTTCAAATTGCATTTCTGAGCCTTTAAAAGGACATCTAAATAAAAGTTTAAAAAAACTCCATACAAGCTACCTGCTCTGCTTAAACGGAGGAAGGAGAAAGGGGGAAACTGCTCTGCACCAACTATCTCGCCCACGACTCAGAGATGAATTTCTAAAGAACGCCTGCTGCTCTACAGAATTGTGTCCTAATTATTTTTTTTAACAGGTTAGAGCTCACAGAGCCTGAAGCCATGGAAGACGGGAGCATTTGTAAGAATTTTTGTGAAAAAATTCCAGTGGCAATAATACTGTAACACCTCGATTCCCCCTTAAATGTTAGAGTGAATTCTCTTTTTCAGTACAGAATTAATTTATTTAAATCTAAACTTCTTGCTTTGTTTAGTCTTATTTTAGTTTTTGGAAGCTATTTTGTCTGCTGTTCTGACTTTTTTTCAATAAATGGAAAAAAAGGTTTGCATTTTCATTTCAGTCATTAGTATCAGCCAAACCCTGATTTGACATGAGCAGAACTGTGAGGAGTTGTAGCTTTGCATGGTGGGATTGCATTGCATAAAGGCTCCTTTTACACAAAAGTACACACTTGTCTTTACCTTCTGTTCGGATGGTGAAAGGAGAGTCTCCCAGTCTTTTGGATGAAAACTGCCCCCCCAACGAGGTCATCAGAAAACACAGGCTGAAGAAGCCGACTCCCACCACAAATATCCTGAAATGGTGCAGAAAACAGACAGGCAGCAGAAATAAGAAAAAGGAGGTCACACAAACACCCATGTAGCACAGCAGACGAAAATCTGACAATTGTGCAGGTAAGCATCAAGATCATACAAATGCGTGTGGTAATAATATTTCCATGACGGGGGGGCGCTATGGAACCGAATGAGTTAAAAGAGTAAAGAAAGCACAGGCATCTATTCCAGGAGGCAGACCATAAATAAAGCTGTGATCACAAGCAGAAAATAAGAATCGCAAAGCCAAAGGCCACTTGAGACAAGCTGCAGTTTTCATTTTATCGCTGGGCATAGATGAAGGAGAACTCTAAGAGGAAAAGAGCACAGTTTATCCCTTAATGTACAGCAGGCAAGATGGTCGTGGTTTCTAATATAACGCAGAAACATGAAGAGGAAGAAAAGACTAAGATAAAAGCTTGGCAGTTTGAAATATGAGGTTACCTAGAGGCAAAACATATCACTGTAATTGCTCTGTACTGTATCCTTTGTGCCAAGATGTAGCAGTATATTTATCAGAAGACTAAATGTTGTTTCTTGTTTTGGAGCGCCACATTTTGACAGCGCTTGTGATGAAAGCTTTAGTCGCATGTAAGGGGGGTTGACCTGTGTGGGTCATGTGGCAGGCCCCGCCCCTTTAGACTAACACTTAAACCTGACAACTTGTTGCTTTATGATTCTATATCCCCCCCCCCCCCCACACACACACACACACACACACACACATCTGCAATCAACCTCCAACTTCTGCTAAATCAATATAAATAAATGTTAGCCTCAAATACAAAAGGAGTTTTTACAAATATACACCTTGTGTGTCGGAAGATTTATAACCCCTATTGTAGCTGTAAAATGTGTCCAACACAAGAGTCCTTCAGCTCTGATCTGTTTACTCAGCTGTTGGACAGGCCTATTAATAAAAAAAAAAGAAAAATCTGTGTGAATCACTCATATCTCACCTACATCTCTCTTAGTGCATTTTCCACACAATAGTGCGCAATGGATTACAAGGCACATTGAACTGTAAGGTGCATTAAGTAAGACAAGAGTCAAAAGTCCAGTCAGTCAGACGTTATTAACTGTGTTCACAATTAACCCTAGAGCTTGTTTGTAACATGCTTAATCACGTTAAAAGCATTAGCCTTGCTAGCATATTCACAATACCAGAAATAACTACCAACCTACACAAAAAAACAGACTGATACAGCTAAAACAAACGTTACGATGCTATGCTGACTCCCAACCTTATTAAATTATTCACTGTATGAACATTTTCAATGAACGGTCCACAACCTTGATGTTTTGTGGGGGTCTCCTGTGTGCTCCATACAAGTTTACCTTTTATCAAATCAGCAAAAATGGGCTTTCTTTTAGGCTATATCAATGCTATGTTGTGATTTTTTTTTTTTGCTTTAAAAGCTATAAACCAATGATATTCTCCTCCAGTGTGGTGCGATTCTCCATCATTGGTTTGAATTGTGCTGCTCGCTGGCTGCCTGTGGTCCTCACGGAGCAAAGTGCAGGCAGAGCACAGTTCTCCACAGTCAAAGTTCAACCTCTTTGAACTCTGACATTTAACAGCACTGACTACATTAAAGCATCCATCCATCAAAACACAAACAAAACCAAGAAAAACACCACGTTCTAAACCTCCAAAAATCGAATTCGAAAAAACTATACCATAGATTTCAGGAGAGCTTCAACAATAACAACATCTTTACACATGTACAAAGACAATTTAAATTCCTTTACGTAAAACATTTAACAGAAACATTTAAAAGGAATATTAAAGGAATGAGAATTAAAAGAAAACGTTAAAGAAAGTAAAAAAAAGACTGAAATTAAAGGAGCAGTATAGATGTAAACTTCTGAAAACAAACTGATCAAATGCAGCTGAGAACAGGTGGGTCTTCAACTTGGATTTAAATACACTGAGGGTTTCAGCTGATCTAAGGCTTTCTGGAAGCCTGTTCCAGATCTGTGGAGCATAGAAGCTGAAAGTTTGGTTTGGATTTTAGGAACTGACAACACATCGGATCCAGATGAGTGGAGAGGTCCGGTTGGTACATTCTGGGTCAGGAGGTCAATGATGTATTTTGGTGCGAAACCATTCAAAGCTTTAAAAAAAACTTTAAAGTCTCTCCTCAGAGACCTCAGAATTGGACTGATGTGGTCGACTGTTTTGGTCCCTGTGAGAACCTGAGCCCCAGAGTTCTGAATAAGCTAGTAGTTTCCTAACTTTTTTTTGTAGTCCTGTAAAAACACTGTTAAGCTACATTCCCATCTCCCTCTGCAATGTGCATTCAAGCAGCTGCTTCCATGAAAGTCCATGTAAACATACATTTCAGGCTTCTGCGCTCAAAACTCTTGCGTTCACGCTTAGCTACGCAAGTTTCTACAACCGGTTTCAGGCACAAAATGTGTAGCGATTGAACGCACATTGAAAGTTAAACTCTGACTGATCAGGGACTTGGATTTGGCATTAACGTTTGGATGTCGTCCTTTTTCATTCACGGAAATGTCAAGTGTTTGATAATTGATCGTGAAGGAGAAATTAATAATTGTGGTTTGTGCCTGGCTGGAATTCTATGACATGAATTATTTCATGTATCAGAATAGAGCTCAGAAAGAAAAAGCCTGAAACAAGATTTACCAGAATTGGACCGCTTCGACATTTCGCATCAAGACTCTTCCAGCTGCAGGTGGTGGACATGGGCAAGTAAACAGCAAGAAAAGAAGAAGCCCCTCCCCTCCTGTCCAGTGTGAACACTGTGGACTAAATGCATATTCAAGAATGCGTGTTCAGCTTTAAGTGTCTGTAGTTTTACAGTGGTAAAATTGACCAGTTTTTAATCATTAAAATATTTGTAGGATCAGATGAAAAGTATCTGTTTTTTTACACTGAGACTCTGAGGAATCCATGAGAAAAAAACTGTCTGTGGTTCCTCGCCTCTGGTCAGAGAATCGGTCAGCTCTGATTCCCAACATTAGCTTTATGGCTAATTTAGAGGAAATATACAAAAGATGATATTAAAAAAAACATTAAACCTATGGCATTAAGCATGCTAACTTTGATGTAATGGGTTTTTCTTTTGTTTACTAAAGAAAATAGAAAATAAAACTCTTTCCTGTAGGCAAACAACATGTAAGGAAATAAAGAACAGAAACAAAACTCTTATAGCGATTCAGTCATGAGGAAAGGCCTCTTCTATGAAGACAGCCAGAACTGCCTGGAACTGAGAGACTCCTGCCACACAAACAAACTTCCCTGAATTAATGATGCTACGAGAAATTAGATGAGCTCAGTGGTTTGGCACAACAACGGGGGACGCTGTACTCCAAGATGGATGTCTCATTATGTGTAAAATTTTGGCACACTTAGGTGAATTTAAGGACTTTTTTATAAGCAAAATGATGTGCTTTACAATACAGGAAGATGTTGACACTAGAAAGTCCTTATTAAGATAGTTTGAGTGTGTAGTGAACATAATTACTGCTGCCCGATCACAGCTGCACAGGAATCCTAATGAATGTCATTTATCTGGTTTCTACAAGCAGGTGTGGCTTTTTCCTCAACAGACCTGCAGACTCACATCCTTTCTATAAACACAGCAACATTTCCATTCATTATTCTTGATGAAAATGTTGTCATTGCCTAAAAAAGGGGGCTACACCATAGACAGATACCCCAAAATAACATCTCTATAATTCAGTCATTTTTTAAATTGGAGCAATTTTTTATGCTTTGTCTAAAAAATTACTTTTTAAGAAAATCAATTTTTGGAAGTGAGCAGTTTAATTAATTCTCTAATTTGAGGTATTGATGAACACTTTGTTTTAAACCCAACCCTACTAGGAGATAAAAACGTGCCACACACAAGCGCCACTGACCAAATGTTGAGTATTGGGCGAGTAAAGTGTTTTGGCTCAACAGATGCAGTGGATAAACGATGAGATGCTTTTTCTGCATTTCTGATGAGTTATTTGGTACTTGACAAAAAGAGAAGGCTCTGCCGCTCTGTGATGGACTGGCGACATGTCCTGGATGTGCTCTACCTCCACCCACCAGTAGCCAGGATAGACTCTGGTAATCGTGTGACTGTGGAAGGAATTAAATGGGTTTGTAAGACAGATCGATGTATGAAAAGGCTCTGCCCTGATGACTTCCAGAACTCCAAAATTCAACAAAGATTACACAAAACCTCTGATTTCTGGTGTTGGAACCATCAACTATAAGAACTGGTCTGGGTGACCCCTGCCCCTGGTGTTCCAAACAGGAAGCACCCGCTGGTTCCAAGAGGTCAAACTCCCATAGGCTTCTATAGAGAAATGAACAGCTGTTACTCAGACTATCTAAGAATAACCATTCTTATCTGATATCTTTTTTAACATCTTCTTGATGACACTCATTTTTCTTCATGATATTTTTTCTGCAGTTCCAGTTATTTGGGTTATAAACTGACCAATCAGATCCCTCAAAAGAAGAAGGTGGAGACTGCTGGTCCCCACGTCCAACATTCACAACGTTTGATGACAGACTTTGTGAATCCCACTTTCAATTGGTAGGCTGTGGCTTTCCAAAATGCTCACTCCAGAGTGGTTACCATAGAAACATTCGCTCAGAGGGACTCGGACCAATCACTGCTTGTTGACAATGTCAAGTTCCAGCATGGCGGCGTATCTCGAAACATGTTTCTTTAAAGCTGGAAGTAAGCTGTTTTCTATGGGTGACATCACTCTCGGTCCAATTCTCAGAAACAGTCAATGGTTGGAGCTGGTCTTGGTGTGGATTAGAAATTGGTCTGAATTTTCTTTGGTTTTACTTTGTGTGTATTTTTGTTTTATTAAACTGTGGCCGGTCTTTCAGTCAGCCACAAGCGGCACTGTGAAGTTTATAAAAGTGTACAGGTGTCACTGACCAGGTGGTTTTTGGGTGACAGGAAATCACAGGTTTTGATCATTTACTTACATTGAGGCGATACATTTTTTTTGCTTTTTTCTTCATAACTTTAATAAGTTCATGTAAAAAACACCAAACTTGATTTTGTATTGAAAATGATCATCTTCAATGATTGGGAACAGAAACCCAAAAGCCTGTTTCATCAGGACAACATAATTGAAGCGCATCACCCAAAAGGCAGGACTGGATCTTCACTCCACCTGGATAAAATGATGAAACACTGTCTTGCACTTTTCTCCTCCCAATTACACTCAGATGCAGCGCAAACACTGAGCTCTGCTGTGCCGACTTTATTCAAACAAATTATTCATCTCGACTCCTGTTGTGTAACAAATGCTTACCATGCAAAGCAGCTGGATTCTCGAGAGGTTTGCGAGGTTGCAATCTCCAGAGAATTCATCATGTCAGCATCAAAACAAAGTCAGTTAGAGCTTCCTATAGAGTATATACGTAGTCCAGAAGTGTGAGCTTTCCAATTGAATCAAGAAAAAATGCTGTGAAAGCGTCACCCATCCAGGACCATGCAGTCCTGCAGACATTAGCATGTTGCTCCAGGACATTTCTGCAGGTTGCAGTCAGAGTTTTACTCCTAAATTGAAAGTGACAGCATGTCAGTGGTCGCTCTTGTATGAGGCTTTTCTTCACTCACTTTGCACTAAAAGTTGTTTTCTTTCAAATAATAAGTTGCTCAGAAGTCACAGCAGTCAAAAAGCATAATAAAGAAGAAAAATATTATATACAAGCCACACTTTTGGGAGAAAAGTGCAACACTTCTGAACAAATCCGTCAAGCCTGTTGTGTCAGCTGCGTTCATGCTGAACGGGATTCACGTGTTAAATTCACATCTGCTGCCTCTTTTGGGGGTTTATTTATTAAAAAGAGCTCTACAAAAGCATTGGTAATCCCGTCTCCATGTCTGAGCTTTTGACATCATCTAGAGACTGTCTCTCAGAGAACTTCACCATCTACTGCAGGAGCTGCGTCTGAATGACAGCGCTTTCAGCGGTACTTCTGTCTCTGTGACCCAGTTTGATGACTTGCTGTCCCACATTAGTCCGATGAAAGAAAAAATAATGTCTCAATACAAATAAGATAAATATAAAGATCAGAAGGAACTCCTCCATGATTGTTTTGCCGATGGAGTTGCCCTGTAGCCTCGAGGGCTACTATGTCTGCATGATTTCCAGATATCCAAGCCCAACTCATGACTGACTACCTGGTCAGGTGTGTCCAGCCAATTAGAACCGGAGCATGGTATGTTGCAAAAAAAACATGCAGGAATGTGGCCCTCGAGGCCTGCAGTGGCCCATCTCTGTTTCGCCGATGCTGCTTCTTCTGCATTGCTGTCAGAAGCAAATACTAATAGAGTGCCCTGAAGAGGTTTTTAGCAGGAAACAACCACTTAATGGCAACCAAAAAAATATATTATATATATATATTTTTTTTTTCTTTCACATGAGTCGCTTCTGAGTGTAAGTTGCAACTGTAGCTAAACTATGCAAATAAAACACAACTTATAGAGAAAGAGATTACGCTGTAAAACTACCAAAATCATGACGTGCATACTCATTATTGAGTGGAATTTTACCCAATAATAAGCATGCCTGTGGTCCCTCACTACACTCTTTCATTTTGCTGCCTGGAAACTGCAGTTTTAGGAAATAAGAAAGCATGCCCCCACCCCCCCTTTCTGGCATCCTGCAGAGTATATTAGAACAGTTCAATCACTGTCAGGCGGCCCCAGAGCCATAACACGGGCCATCATTTGACATGAAAACGAGCCCATCAAACACATACAAGTTACTTATACCTCTTTGAATTATCCAGCTTCATCTGGTCAACGGAGGCTGAAGATCAAAATCTGTTCTCACCTACAACAAAAGTTGACTCTCTTCAGATGGCCCACTATTTACTTTTCATCATCTTCCTCAAAGCCTTATTACTTTAGGGAGACAAAGCGAGTGAGGCCAGCAGCAGGTTAGCAAAGATAAAGGGGTTACACAAAGGACATGGTAGAAAATTGGTTTATTTAACAGATAACCATTAGGTCTTTTTGTCTGCCTTTTATATTCTTTTCAGCCATCAAATAATTAATCTGGTCTGCTTGTGAATAGAACGGGGTTAAAGGCAGCCTTGTTTGGAAGGGAGGAAGACTGATGGAGAGGAAAAGAAGCAAAATCAGCTGATGTGGGCGAACAGCAGCTTTCCCAGGGCCATTGTTTCTACTCCCATAATTTAGCTGCTTTTTTCCCCAGCACTGCTAGATAGGTGATATGAAAGGAAGAGGCTCTGGTCCTGCCTGACAAGTCTTTAATTAACAGGCTTAAAGCAAAAATGCTCCGCTCCTTATAATTGGATCAGGGGAGAGATGAGCTATCAACAAACACACACACACATCCTTCATCAGATTTTGGCCCCAGGTAGAATGGTCTTGACAAGCGTGAATGAGCCTCGTTGGAGGTGTTACTTCTGGTGCTTTCCAAGAAACTTTTCCCATTAATTCATCTTAAAAGAATACATTATGCAAAGCCTTATTTTAAATTAGGCCCATTTTTGTTTTTGCTGGCCATTGATAAAGCCTTAGTCACATGCACCTGAACAGGGTTTTTTTGGGCTGTCCGGCCGGTGGAGGGTTGTAGAGAGGAGTGGCTGCATATGAGCGCTGGGTGTCTTACAGAACCTTGAAACTCGTATGGCAACCTCAAAGGTCATCATGAAAATGGAACGTACCATTGTCATGCATGTGCCAAGTGTATTGTGAAGTAAGACCAATGGCAGTTGTTCATATGACGCTGTCATACCGTGTCCTTACGCCACACTAGTCGTTAGTATGGTGAGAGTACTGGCTCCTTACTGACCGCGAACAAATGCGCACGACGAGGTGTACACATGATACGTAAGTGCAAGTAGGACTACACTCCGTCTAATTTCCTCATTTCTAACAGTCAGGCTGCACGAAAGAAGCACACTTATGACGTGAGCAGCACCAACAGGCTCTAGGTGCAATCTGCAGAATTCAAGGGGGTTGAAAAAATGAAACAGCCGTATGACGTGCCTGCGTCTCTCCTACTTCACCTTTAAATACACTTGCGTGTTGTATACGTCGCCTGCAGCATCCCCATAGAAAAAAGTGCAGGAATATTTTCGCTCTAAAGCCCATAGAGCGATCTACCACCTTGTTATTGCATACACCATACAGGTTTTTCAGTTTTTCACTCACTCGCATATCCACCTGTAAGGACATTAGTGACTGAGGCCTAACCAGGCTGGGCAATGCGCACAAAAAAATAAAAACTCTGATTTTTTCACACCAAATTCAATTTCCAATTTAAATCAATATTCCCCCCTCCTTTGATGTTCTCTAACTATAAAGACAAATAACAGAATACATGTAACAAAAAACATTTTTGTTTTAACATCTTCTTTGAAAGTTGGCCTGAACACAAAATGCAACTAAAAACAAGCTGTTGTCGCTTGAGCATCTTGAGTGTCTCTGTTTCAGGTGTTGAAACAAATTTGTCGTACTCCCACTTTTGTTAGCAACAACCTTCAAACACATTTTTCAGCTTGTGGTTTGATGCTTTGAAGTTGCAAAACCAAAGCTGAAAAATAAAACAGAAACTGTTCCTGTTTTGGCAACAAGCTCCTCTTTGCTAGTTTCTACTTGAATGCATAGCGAGAAGCGGGTGGCTGACCCTATTCTAAGCTGAAGAAAGGATTACATTTTGTTAAACAACAAATTCAGATGTATCAATAAAATCGATTTTTTGCCCAGCCCTGGGCATAGCACATAAATACCTCAACGTTTGGCAGTAAAATACTGAGTCCATGTCATTTTCCTGTTCCAAACATGGCACTCTTTCTTATAGATGCACCAGTCTTGGTTTAGATCATTCCTGCTCTCTTATAGGTAAAGTTATTAATGTTTCTTCTTGTTTTTCCAATAACAGATGTTCCTCTGTTTTGTGTTTGTTTCCTTTCTCTCAGATCCAACCAGTCCTGGTAGACATTTGCCTTTTCTGGGTCTGGTTTTACTAGAAGTTTCAACACTAGGCATTGCACAGTAATCTGATTATCAAGGGACTTTTTCAAATAGTTGGCAGTTTTTCGTTTTGGGAATCATCTGAACTAAAATAGTGTAAAATAGTCAACTGATAAATTAACCTGTGACACCCCCCCCCCCCCCCCCCCCCCGACCAAGCAAGTTAACAAAATGGATGGATGGATAGTCTCAATTAGTTTGAAATAACTTGGATTAAGACGATCATCAGGAGTGCTGTAACGATTCATTTCAGCAACTATTTGATTCATACCATAATTTGTGTTTTCCAATACGAATCATAGTCTATTTGTTCATTGTGAACGCTCTGATTCACTGACCCTAAATGGATCCTAGACATCTTTATCCAAAATTTAACCAGTATGACTCAAGAGATAAATCCCTGGTACTGAACAGTGCAGGTGAAGCTTTCCAGATTCCCTGTATTTCTTCAAACTAATCAAGCGTACATGAAATATGTGTACAAACAAACAAGTAAACAAGAATGAATGTCAAATCCATTCCCATTTGAGTTTGATAAAGTTCATTCCACTGTTGTTTTTCCACATCAGAATAATCCAAAGGAACATTATTAGAACATTCTAGCACACTGTATGGTCACATGACTTTGTAAATTCAAAGTGTTTCCACACATTGGACTGGAATGATGGTTGATCAGTTTCTGCTGCATCACATGTGTGCTGTCCACTGTAATGTTCATTAAATGTTTTAACGTTTTAGTATTGATTATTGATTCACTTTGAAATAATTTCTTATGGTTTAGGTCTATTTGATTAACAACTTGACTCAGACTAATTGATCTGGTTGGATTGTTTAGGAATAGAAATGGATTCGTTGATTAATAGTTACACCCCCAATCATAAGCAGCTGGGCGTCCTTTTGGATTTCTTGTTTTGTGAGTGCTGCCTTAAATCATGTTGTAAATTGGTGCTTAAATAAAAAATTGAGCTTTCAAAGAAAAGGTTCAGCAGGAGCTCTGGATTTGGACTTCTCACAAAAAACAATAAATAACTTTTTTAGATTTTCTCTTTGAGTTCCAGCTTTGTCCAGACTTTTGTAAGACTTTAAGGATTACTAATGACATGATTTGTGTCAGAAGTGGTGACGCTGAGGATGCTGAGCATCAGTAAATCTAAAACTGCTCAGCAGAGAAGAAACATTTGGACTTCTTGTGTCTTTCATGTTAAGAAAACTCAAAACTTCACAATAAAAAACAAATCATGTAAAAGCAGCAACACTTTAGACCCCCCACCACCACCACCCACCCCATGGCTCTTCTGCCCCTTCATCCATCTGATCTAACAGAAAGGGAGGTCTTTCACTGCCGGGGGCGTCCATGTGAACAGCATCCCCGGTGTGATGCATTCCTCCAGGGCTTCACTACGGAAGTGGACATATGTGATGAGGGGATGGATGCCGGGGAAAGGCGCGTGAAGCAGGCACGTGCTAAGGGATGGGGACACATCCGCGTCTTTGTCTCCTACCTGAACGGTTTGAACGTCACGAGGCATCTTCTGACCATTATTTCACCGTCGATGCTGCCAGTAATCATTTCCCAAAACCAGCGACCCCTGACATGGTTGTTGACCTCCACAGCTGGATCTTGACACGAGCGAACATCTCCTCCAGCAGCGTCCGCAGCCTCGGTCAGCTCGCTTCAGCTCGCGGGAAGGAAAGGCTCCCGCCAAGTGCGCCCTCGACCATTCGGGAGAAAAAAACAAAAAAACAAAAAGCAAAACCAAACAGAAACTTTGGTTCGGCACGTGCCCTGCTGCTTGCTGGAAGCGGTGTTTTGAAGCGTCTTTCCGTCAACCACAGCAACAGTCGTCACAGGCAGCGCCGCTGCCGTCTGCGCGCGCGGCACAACCAGCGGGGCGGTCAACTTCAGACAAAAACCCTGACGCGTTTCAGCGCGCGCGCCGTAAGAGAGGAGCTGCCGCGAAGAGGCTGAACTTCACGGCGAAGCCAGCGGTCTGAAGCAGCTGATGCTGTGTGAGCCGGTACAAGTCTACGAAGGTGAAGACTTCCGGTTAGACCTTTCACAATATAAGTCCTGGTGACGAACGGTTAAAATAAAACGGGTCGTGTTTTGTTTATCTTTGCTAATATTTTAATTATTTGTCTATTTTAAAATAATCTTAATAGTTTACAATACATTATTTAATACAATATTATGTCATAATATTGTATGTTTTTTTTATTATGTTTTAACAAGTAATCAAAAATCGTGTAAAATTGTGCGAAGGTAAGCACAGAACTGTTTCACTTCTTGCATAAATTGTAAAGCATTATTACAATAATAAATAAATAATCATGTTAATATTATGAATTAAACATTGCGAATGCTGCACACATAAACACCCATAAACAATAAACAATTGTGTCATCACAAACTACTAATCAAACAAAGATTCGTGTCTAAGTAAAAATCTATAAATATAAAATTGTCAAATCAAATATTTTTTTTTTAAGAATTTGTAAATGAAAAAGCACAAAATGCTGGTAATGAAGGTAGATTTCAGATGTTACAAACACAGACCTTTTTACATAAAGGTACCCAAAAATGTACTCAAAAGCCACAGCCACCTTTGTAGTGTGCCATTAGTTAAAATACCACCAGAAGCATATAAAGGTCACCTTTGTCATCATTTAGCATTACATTTTTTATATGCTGCAATATCTATAACAATCTGTAAGTTCCTCATCAACTTTTCTGCAAAAAACGTATATTTCTATTGTAAAGACCTGTAGATAAAGTTTGCATCTTTGTAATTTTTATTGCTTAGAAGTTGAGAAAGACAAGCAAAAGGAGATTTTTCAGCACCACGGACAGCGATAAAGACGAGATTGAATTAGGATGCAACAGCGACACCCAGAGGTGCACAAAATCACTGCAGCAACGCAAAACGGGGGAGGAATAAAATCGAAACTGCAGATGGTGATCAACCTTTTCTCAATTCAGAAGAAAATCATTAGAGTTAATATAACTTAAAATTCAGAAATCTACGTTGGGATTTGCAGCCTCTCACAGTTTTCTTTTGCAGCATTTATGAAAAATGCCAAAGAAAATTCTGTTCTTGAGGCACAAAATGTATTTTTGCACCACTAAAGTGAAATGCATGGAACTAATAGCAAAGGATTATTATATCTGGTATCGTAAAATAAAAGGAAACAAAAAAGTGGAGGATAAAAGTAGATGCTGTGGACCAAAAGGAAATGTAATGTGAGGAAAATGAAAAGTCAAAAACAGAGCAGCAATTCAACTCCTCACTGCATTGTTCTGTTCAAAAGAAGCAGAGTAATTTGACTGGTCACAGAACAAATTATAATATTTTTAGTTATTTAGTTACATCTGGCCAATATGATTTAGAAGAGAGAGCACAGAAAAATATAAAAAAAATATGTAAATTTACTGGAGACCAGAGTGTGAAAGAACATCAACTCAAACGTCAGGCATACATTTTTTTCACTTTCAGTTTCCAATGTGTTTAGATCAATCATAAATCAAAATAAATGCAGATATTAAAGTAATGCACAAAGAGGAGCAATAAAAAGAGAGAACAGACTGAATCAGGAGCTATATTAATGAAAACTAAAATAGAAAAGATGCAAAGCTGGGAAGCCATCACAACTTGTTACAATAGGTAGTCCTGTCCTCTTTGACCTCAGCTAGTTCATCTCCTTCATCTGCAGATGTTTCAGTTCTTAATGAGCATCTAAATTCAAACAGATTTTTGTCTGAAGCTGAAACAAAAAGCAGCTTTCTCAAACCAGAAGAACTTCAGAAGAAACACAAATCACAGAGTCAGGATTTAATTTGTTAGGTGTTGGTTAGTACTGATGTCATGATACCATTGTGAATAATTGTAATCAAATATTATTTTTACATAAACACTTTTGAAGCAGATATTAAGGGTGTGAAACCACAATAAATACAAAGAACTATCAATATGAACACAAACATTGTGCAAAAACAGGAGATAAAAAACTGTCACATAAGATGAGCTTTGATAAGAAAGCCCAGAGAAGTGAAATAAAGATCAAGAGACAGAATTGGTCACAGAAGGCACGCTGATCCCATTTTCTTTAGGGATACATGACTGAAGTAAAAGAAGAAAACAAAACATTAATCAGCAGACGGGGACAGGAGCAGAGTCAAAAATTGTTTTGTTACAGACGAGTGCCGTGGAGAAAAAAAAAACTTGATCTCAGTCAGAAAAGTTCAAACACAGAAATAGTATAAGAAGGACAGAAAAAAGAATCCAGAAACAATGTGTGCACAAAGAGAATAACATCAGTTCACTTGAACTCCAGGAAAGACAACAGAAGTGGATGTAAAGAAGGTCATTGGTTGCTTTTGCACTTATAAAAGAAAGCTTAATGTTTAAGAAAACAAACTAAGGTGGAGTCAGACTAGACTGTTCCCAAATTCCTTCACTACTCCCCGATTAGTGCACTATATTGGGTGTTCACCATTCTGTCAGGTTGACTCATGGCAACTGGACTTAAAATCTTCTGTCTTTACATGTTTCGCAGCGAAGTTAAACCAACTCTTTATATTTTGCTAAAACGTTGCTTGTAAGTTCATTTTGTCTTATAATATATTTAGGCTAAAAACTAGACAAAAATACTTGGTGAGATTTTGCAGAGAGGAAGCTTTGAGAGGACAATCGGTTTGCTAATCAGAATTAGTTGGAGTTTCAGTTGCAGCTCGCTCCTCTCCACACTCCACAGACGTCCAAAGAAAAGCTTATTGATATTCTGTCTTCGGTCAGAGAAAAATGAAAAACAATCCATTAGCACTGAAGTGTGGTTGAAAACCGAGCCAAGAGTTAACTATGTATCGTTAATCACGACTCCAACCTCCACCTTTAACTCTGTATTTGGCCACTTTTCTTTAAAAAAAAGTCATTCAAAAAACTAACAAAAAAAAAACTCTGCAGATGATGGTGAAGCACATGGCTGACGGGAAGAATCGAGACGAAACAGAACAATCAAACAGAGCAATGACAAAATCAATAGAGAATGGACAGAAGAAGAGAAGAAAACAATAAGACAGTCCGATTCGTTTGTAGTGCCTGATGGTAACTGTCTGCCGGAGCTATTTTTGGACGGATTTTAGACGGTTTTGTCAGAGGCTGAATGGAGGATTGTCTGGCTGATTGGCATTACCAGTCAAAGATTTGCATTTTCATCCCAATCAGCACTGCCTCATTGGTCTTTTGCAGTTTTACAAACACACACACATACTTTTTCAAAGAAACTAATTTGACAAAAACTGAAAAAGGAAAAAGTCTTTAACCCCCAAAAAAAAGAAAAAAACAGAGCAGGAAACTGAACTACACTGTTCAGTTTAGTACAAGACTTACTGGAGAACGTTTGTTACATTTTCAAGAAAACTATCATGAATAATTGTAAAGAGCATAAAAATATTGATTTTTTTTTTTTTAATTGGAAAACCAAAATGTATTTGTTATAATTTACCAGTTGGACAATTTATAAACCAGCTTATTTGGGAAACCAAATGCTTGGATTTAAGATAAAAGTTGGGGTAAGCCAGTTTCAATAAGGAGAGATGCTAGGAATCCAAGTAAAGATTTATATAAGTTACAGAAAAGTACACCAGAGTTTAGGCATTGATGGTGGGGAAAGACCAGACCATTCCAAAATATCGCTCCGGGTGGAGAACGGGGTGGAGGGGGAATGGAGAACTGCTTAGTATGCAAACAGAGACGACCGTTTATGAATTTAAAGGCAAAATGTGATTGGCTGAGAAGAATGGTAAGCTTTTTAGCTATTGGTTTAAAGTTGAGGGAAACAACACAAAACGGAAAAATCTTTTTAAAATCACTAACAATCCAGGTAATTTGCAGATGCCTTCAATAGATTTTTCATTGAATCTGTTTCGACAATTGCTATTTAATTTAATTCAAATAATTTGAAATTGTGTCCTATAAACACATCAGAGCCTATTTTTAGCATAAGCAGTGTCACAAAATTTGAGGTTTTGCAAACAATATATATTTAGTTTAGACACTTTTCTGTTGAAAGAACTCAGTTTCACTTTAATAACGCCCCAGACCAACATTTTCAATCAATCCATCTTTAAAGCATTATTTCCAACTAAATGGATGTCATCAGCTGTTATTTCGATATATACGGCCTCATCACCCACCAGTTGTGCTGAACACACATTTGCCCTGAAGAACAAATTCCACAGGATTTGAAATCTCCAGAATAATACAAAGCTCTTCTGAGGCTTTGGTGTGGAATTTTCTACAATCAGATATGAGTGTATTTTGCTGTTGTGCAAGCATCAACGTGGGGAATGAGCTCCTACTGCTGCAGCTTCTTAGCTTTCCCGTCACAGGTCTAAATTCTGGCAGAACACTAAAGCATAACTGTTCCATGCTGAGCCAGCTAATATGCTCACCTGCTTTTGCTTGGAGACTGAGGTGTACTCACACCTTCAAGACCTCTCTGGAAACGCCTGAACAAGATGGAGATAAAAATTGTGAGTGAATGAGCATCCTTCTGGATCTTTCCTCATAAACTTCTTATCTCTGTGCAGACTTCCTCTGCCAGCATCACTGCGACGTGCAGCGTTGTCAGTGTCTCCATGTTCTCCGACATTGAATCACTGTCATCTGCAAAGCCTCTTTCTCCCCAGTAAACTTCATAAATCGGGACAGAGTAGCAGCACACTGTCCTGCCTCTCCATGACAGAGATGACAGCAGGTTTTCAACAGGCTTTCCTGCTCAGCTTCAACATTTTCTGTTCCCTTCAACCACCAACTTACTCAACATACTATGGTCTTTTCTTCATCCACTGGGGTTCTAAATAAAGCCACTGAGATTACTCACCTTAGGTGGAAAATGAGGAAAAGCAGTACGACTGATTTTGTCCTTTTTCCACCTGACACCAATCAAAAGACGGCAAAAATCAATGAAGGCCTCTAAAATTGCTCTTGGACTGTGGATAAAATATTATGGCCACTCTGAGGCGAACAGCGAGGTGCAGGCAGAGCTTAATAATCAGTTATTTTGCTTTTCTGTGTATTGCAGCACCGACCCCAGCTGGTTGTTACTCTCAAACGGGGTCGGTGACATGAGTTGGTGTGGAAGAGGTGTGAGAAAATCTGCTGCTTTCTCACTGCAAAGCTGCACTCTAGATTGAGCAGCGTCTCGTCCTCCAGCAACTGTGCTGCGTTTCACCAGCTCCTCACAACGGCATGCGTCTGATCATCTACAAGAGGGCAGACGGTCGTCTGAACAGAACAAATAGTGTGAGGACTCAGGAGAGGCAGAGATGGGTCATACCCTGGCATGGTTGGTGAAAGGTTGGAGAGCTGGAGTGATTAAAGCAATGAATCACTGCTGAGGAGGTCCTGGCCCTTTGGCGTCATCTCACACGCAGGCTGGCAATTCGAGAAGCCCATGAAGAAGAGGATCCACTGTGATACGCTCATGTCTGACAGAGATAAGGGATGTTTAAATTTAGACACATTTCTTTTAGTCTGCTGTTTATACATTGATACATTTATATATATTTGTCCTCAGGCTTCATCAATAAAAGAGGAATCCTACATACAGAAGAGGTTTATAGAGAACCACTGTTGCCTTGTAAAGCTGTGAGCAAATGAGTTTAAGCGTCAAAAGCTGGTGGAGCTGTAAAATTGCTCCCAATCCTGAGCTTATACATTAAAGTCCCACTCCGATCGTCTTTTGATCTATTTTCAAAGCGTTCCCTGTGGTCTTTTAAATATGATGATGCCATTTTTAGCCAAAATATTAAAAACCTGTTTTGTTTTTTAGGACATAGTTTCTGCAGAATGGCAGGAGTTCATGAGTCTCTCTCTGTTTCCATGGTCTCCAGCTAGCTTACAGCCCCTCACACAAAAGATTTTCATTTTAACAAATCCTAGTTTTCTCCTGAACCTTCCAAATATTTCTTCAAGTGGCTAACATCCGTTCATGACAGATTATGACGTACACTTTTTGGTACAGAAGCTGAAACTGGCCTACCCTACTTTTTAAAATTGTTCTCATTAAAACGAGATAAACTCTTAAAAACGAGATAATTAGTGCATTCACTGTAGCATCCCACTCTCCTTTTCTGCACTGAAACGCAGAGACTTGATCTGTTTTAGGTGTCTGTTTATTGACAACTCTCAACAATAGTGAAGCAAATGCTCCCCAAAAGTAGTTTATTTTGTCTTTTTTTTTATTATTGTAACTGCGCTCCTCAAACGCCTTAACTCTGACTAATGCATCAGCCCCCCTTCTTTTATTTCCTAAAACCCCCAATACCTGGTCAAACAACAAACTCCGGACCCCCAAGAATCTCTGTCTGTTCACTAAGCCCCGGACATCCGCAGCACAACAAAGCAGTTTATCAGAAAATGTTGAACACCAGAAGAACTGATCAATTTATAATTGATTGATTTAATTGTGTCAGTTTTTTTATGACAAAGTGTTTTTTTTTGCTACAGACTGTATAAAAATGAAAAAAAATATTGCAGATTGCAGATTGGGATGAAAAGGCAGAGGCGTCAGGATCCATGTTCAATTGGTTTACTAGCAAGAGTAATCAGACATGGACAAGGCAGGACAAAGTCATAACCAAGCAGGAGTCAAAATACACGGATAGAAGCAAGACGGAGTCAAAACAAGGCGAGGGTCAGAATATACTGGAAGACAGCAGAGATTACGCTCAGAATTTATGCAAAAGCAAAAACTAGACTTCACACCGAGATCTGCTCTGTGCCAGACTAAATACTGTTTGTGGTGATTGTATGGTGCGGAAAACCTGCTGAGACCTGGGAGCAGGGGGCAAAGGCTGATGGGAGATGTTGTGACGAAGGTACTCAGGAGATGGCTCCCTCTGGTGGTCGGAGGGAAAGACTGACGTTTGAGGCCTGATAATGGGGAAATGCCTCAACCAATGTAGTAGCCTAATCACTTATTACACATGGATTCATTCACAGAGGCCAATGAATTTCAAATAAAATGCATTTCACTTTTAAAAATGGTTTGTTCAATTTTGAATATTTTACATTTGAAATTGAAGCAATCCTGATCGTAAACTCAAGAGGGAGCTTCAGAAAAAAATAAACATCCAGCCTAAAATATAAATGTACAAATCAATTAAAAATGAAACTCAGTTAAATTTGCAACCTTTTGTGAACATCAAAATTTTGAGTTAACTCTTCTTTCTCTCCTGAAACTTGACATGGTTTGGCCAAAACAGAAAGTTTCTGTGAGTCTAAATTAATTCTAAGATCATTAAGGATCTTTAAAAGAGCAGTCTCTGTACTGTGGTTCATCCTGCAGATTGATGATTTTCTAACATGCTTTGGTTATTTAGGAACTCATGTAGCTGAATAGTGACACTTTTCTCTATAATTTTACTTAAAAATGGTAAGTTGGATACAGGTCTGTAGGTATTTAGAGTATTTGGATCTAAATGACTCTTCTTCAGAAGGGGCCTCATCACCACTGTTTTACAGGCAGAAGGGAAGACACCCATCTGAAGAGAGCAGTTGACTATGTTTAAAGGCTCTGGAGCAAAGAATCCATAAAATGTTTTAAAAAGTGAAGTGGGAATGGGATTTAAAAGGCAGTTTGTGGTGTTTACTTGGGATAAAACTCGACCAAGCATCTTTGCATTAACCAGGACAAAACTCCCCAGTGTTTCCTCAGGTAAAAACAATGCTGGTGATCTATTAAAACAAGAGTATGACACAAATGAAATATTAGATCTTATAGCACTGCTTTTACCCATGAAGTGGTCTGCAAAGTCCTCGCATGTAGCTTTAGATGATGATTGAAATCTTTGTTTTTTAAAAAATAAATTGTTTTAAAAAAGAAATCTGGTATTATTTTTATTTTCTAAAATAATGTTAGAAAAGTAGAAGGTTCTGGCCTTGTTAACTGAGTTATTGTAAAATTGGAGTTGTTCTTTTCAAATTTCTTGATGAATTATTAATTTAATCTTGTTATATCTCCTCTCTGCTTTCCTGTAATTCTGTTTCAGACACTTAACGTCATCAGTCTTCCATTGTGGTTCTTCATGTTGCTGTTTTGAATGGGCCAC
>BSAI01000119.1:1665136-1702252 GCA_036245035.1 Adrianichthys oophorus | reverse complement strand
AAAAGTAAAGCAAAGCAGTGGTGGGATTCTATTAATTTGCTTCCTTCCACAACCTTTCAAACAGTCTATTGAACTTCTTTCGACAATTTTGTTAGTTTCATTGTGTCATGTTCTATATAATGTAATCCATATACGTCTACAAAAGAACACATGTTTGTTATGTTTACATGTTTTATGAATAAGAATAATAACTGAATTATTTACTTTGTGACCCTATTAGTATTTTCCAATCAATTTGATGTTCATTTATCTTATGTTTGACATGTTTTTATATGGAAATAAAACTCTGTTGGTTGTCTTCTTTATGTGTCATTCTTGCTTTGATTGCTTAAAATAAAATCATTCTAATTCCAAACTTACCATGCATTGTGTTTAGTGAAGTGGTGTATTTCAATATTTTTATATGTTACTTGTTTCTGTGCTTTGTATAAAAACCTCAAAACCAGCAAAGAAAAGTGACTGGAATTGTTTTAATTTTCACTTATAATAGAAGAAACCCCCCGCGACAGACTGGCGACCAGTCCAGGGGTGTCCCCTGCCTTCGCCCTTGAGTAGCCGGGTTAGGCTCCGGCAGCCCCGTGACCCAGAATGGGATAGAAAATGAATGAATGAATAGAAGAACCCCACCACCACCACCACACACACACAGACCTTTTAAGACTTCATAAATCCAGGGTTCAATTCTGATGGAAAATGTATATGAAATATATAATGAAAAAGAAATGTTTTGATTAAAAGCTTAATTAAACCATGAAATGATCTTAAATCTTAAGAGATGACTTTTCATGCAAATAAAGTCAAAGATTTCTACTTAAAGAAAATGATGCCTCAAACAGATTTCAAAGAGTTACCACAGGCCTGCATGTTTAGTAAATCTCTTCCTTTTTTTAGTTAATTTAAAGGGGAACCTTTCTGTTGAACTGGTCTGGAAAACGGCAAAAGTCTTAAATGGCACTGATTGAGAAAAAACCCCACTTGTTCCTTGGTTTCTAAGTCTGAACTGAGTCTGCATTGGATCTTGGGTCATTTTTTTTCCCAATCTAGCTCGTCATTCCTTCTTCTATTGATAGTATTGTGAGAGAAAAATGCACTTTTCATGCTGCCTTTGCAGTCAGATAATGTGCCTGCACTGCTTTGCACAGAGAGAAATCGTCCTCATTTGATTTCTTTAATGTGAGAACAGTATGTCTGCTGCTGCCTCTCATCCAAAGCATTTATTCACGACTCTAACCTCCTTTCCTGAACTGAAAAGACTCAATAGCTCACAATCTTTGTTTCTGCGTCCTCTGTGCTTCCCTCTGGTTTCCTTCCTGTCTCACATTGTGCCGTTTTTTTCTGGTATCTTCAAAGAAAGCCCTGCAGTCCTTCTCTTTGTAATTTCGTGTGACGGATTGGACCGAGCAGCTTCTCATCATCAGTCTTTTCGAACGTATTGATTTTGACCATCATCTAGTTCAGAGCTCTGACATGAATCAGACTTGTCTGCTTTGGCTGTCAGATGAGAGACACTGCTGAGCATTAATTCTAAAGCATGTTTGGATGTTCCAGCTGAGTGCTAACACCAAGGTTTGGTGCTGCTTCTGGTATTTTGTCAAATTTGGCAGACTATGACGTGTTTTCTGTGATCCTGGAGCTGAAGTATCTTGCAAGCCCTTTTCAATCCACAAATAGTATTTGAACAATGAGGCCTGTCAGTTTAAATATAGCATTAAGGCCACATGCACATTTGTGGGATATCTTGTTATTGCTGATTTGTTTGCCATTATACTGTCAAAACTCATGAAATAATCCTTTTGGAAAGAATGTCAAAGTATGTAAAAAAACAGCAATCAAAATTGATTTAAAGACCCACTCCGAGCATCTTTTGATCGATTGTAAAAGTGTTCCCAGTGGTTTTTTAATTATGTTTATGCCGTTTTCAGCCAAAATAATCATGTCATTTTCTAGGACATAATTTCTGCAGAGTAGCAGGAGTTCATTAAAAATTTGCCTCTGAGTTCCAGGTGGGACTGCTGTCGCAGAGCAACCCCGTTCCTCCTTCCCCTTCCCATTGTGGAGAGCTCTCCGTTAACATGTTCTCCCGCTGGTTTACACTCCCTCACACCCCAACCTAACATTACTGGCGCAACAAAAATGGCGAGCAATATCAGAGCTATGCAGCTACACATTTGAGCCAGATTCCAGCTCAGATGTGGAAAACAAAGACGCGCATGAATCTGTTCGTCTGCAAGTGTGCATCAGAATGGAGCGGAGCAGGGAGCTTATGGCCCTCCCAGCATCACAAATGCGCTCTTTTCAAATGACATTTTTTCTTTTGCTCGTGATTCGCAACAATTTAAATAAAGAAATACTTAGAAATGTAATTTTAATCTTAATTGTCTGTAAGTCCTTTATCATCCGAAAAATGCTGAAAAAAAGATGTTAAAAACAGCAAAAACACCATTTGGGTTCTTCAAGGAGATGCTTTATAAATACAGAAAACAACATTTCTGTTTTGTTTCCTATATGCTTCTGAAGCATTTGACGGATTAAATCCCTGGAAATTATTCAGGAAAATGCTGAGGTGTGCTCAAATGTGTTGAGCATGTTTTGTCTCATTGGTATGCTCAACAAACTGTGCAGCTCATATGGAGAAACCAGGTACCAGAGCCCTTTAGGATCAGCAGTGGTGTGAGACAGGAGGATATTCTCACTCCCTAAGGTGTTTTTAGATGAATTATCCTTAAAGTGAAAGCCGGTCAGATGGGCTGTATGGCTGGGGATCTCGTTCTCTGATGTATGCTGACCTTAGCTGTCCAAGCACTGCTGGTCTTCAACAATTGCTAAACATCTCTTCAGCATGTTTTGATACTGACATTGCACCGAATGCATGAAAAAGTATGATCATGATCTCTAGAACAAACAAAGACAAAAATCAAAGAACTCCCTAATTTGTATCTGTGCCTGTGTGCTCTGATAAGGTAAAATAAGGTCAAGAGGATATAATCCCAGAGGGCCTGTCAGATGATGCTGACACCTACAGACAGTGTGGAATGCTGTTTGGCCAAGCCAACACTCTTTTACGGAATTTCGGCTAATGCACAGAAGTAGTAAAGAACTTTATTTAAGGCATTCTGTAACCTTCTGCACACATTTGATCTTTAGACAAACTATAAAAGTGCAAGTATGCAGAAGCTGCAGGTGGCAAGCAAGACTGTTCTTAAAAAAGCCTCGGTGGAGTTGTTTGTTTCCTTCAGAATTAAACACTTTACATGCTTCACTATGATCCTCATATTCAAGTTTATCTGTAGGCTAAATGCATCAGAAAACATTCTTATCTCATGGATTAGTAATACTGTATTTAGCGCCATACGCTTTCAGTCAGACACTGGAAGAACTGCCAATGTTTCTGACCTTTTTAAATCAATATACATGCTATTGTAAGGTTTTTTTTTTATGTTTTTATGTCTTTTCTAGTTAGATGCATTCAGACTGGTTCAGACACATTTAGTTCATTTAAGGTGATCCAGAGTTTGTTTCCCCCGTTAATCCAGAACAAATGTTCAGTCTGAATACACCCAGCAGACTCTGGACCCATCTATTGTAGTGGTCTTAGTTTGTTTTCAATCGGACTGAGCTTCAGTTCCCTCTGAGATTCCTCAGTCTGAATACAATCCGTTCTCGGAGTGGAATAACTGGCACAAAATGGCCACCATAGCCAAGAATTATGGAATGTAAACAGAGTAGGAATAGCGCAACGGATAAGCTGCAGACAAATGTAAAGCAAGGATTGGCTTGTAGTCAGAAAAAAAGGGTCCAACTCCTTACTTGTTGTAACATTTATTTTAACACTGCTAAAAATGCTTCTTACGTGCTTTTCCATGTCTTGTTACACGGCAATTCCTTAACAGAATTCTCTTGCAAACAATGCTGTAACATCACAACGATTGGACACAGCAACTCATTGAAATGTGGTGGGATGAATCCAGGCTCATTAAAACAACTTCTAACGTGACCCACATTGCTTCTCACTGTTTTCCTAAAACTCGAGATGGCATAAACACTTACCGACTTCCATCATTTCCTGGCTAATGAGTGAAGAGATCTTTAGTCACGTGATTTTGTTTAGAAGCTTTGTTCCGGAACAGGATCGTGACGCCAGTCTGAATACAGACCCAATACAAGCTTCAGAACTGTGTACGCTGCACCTGTTATTGTTTTGTATTTGGGTTTTTACGTATGACTGATTGGACTACAAAGATCTTCTTCATCATCACTCTGTAGAAGTCCAAAAAGAACACAAGAGTTAGCTCTTAATTTGTGAGTTCCTTTTTTCTGCTGCTGCTGATGTTGACCTTTAAAAGCAGAGAAAATGGCCTACACTCCCTTAACTGTGTTTTTTTCTTGCCTGGAGAAAAATTCACTGGAAGTGTCAAAGAAGAGTGGGAGCACCAATAAAAGCAATATTCCTCAGCAGTCAACGGCTCACTTTAAGCTCGACACTAAATGAAGAAGCCTGCCATTTAGGAAGGGTAATGCCTTCAAAGGGGACATCAGTGAAGGCTAATGATCTCACGGTCGCAGGAAGCCCTTTGTTGAAAGGCATTTACTAACTTTATGAGGTGCTTCCAGTGATCGATAATAAGCTCATCAAAGTCAGCTTCCCCATCAGTGACGACAATGTCTCCTGGAGGGAAATGAAAATAATTATTTCCATTTTGGGTTTTGCCCCTAACTGTCCTCTGTTGATCATTTCTTCTGATGCTGTCTGAGCTGAAGTCATGAGAGGCCGAGTCACACTGCACGTCATTTGTGAGGATTGTAAACTCGGGTTTAGGGTTTATGGTCGTCCACAGCTGTCTTTCTGTGGATGATCCTCAGTGAAGTTCAGTCTCTGGTTTTCAGTCTGCTTTGTCGTCTTTTTGTTTCTCCATGGATTTTAGCCATTTTTTTTAGGTTAATTCATTAAATGTTTAAGTTTCTGCCATCAAGCATGGTCTCCTGCCGATCTGGTACACCTCCAGGTCTGGACACTAACTAGTGATTGGCAAACGAGGCTTCAGAGCTTGTGTCGCCCCTCCTGAAGTGGTGTGTCAGTCACGTGATTAATGAGGTTTGAAGCTTCGAAAACCATCACTGTTTTGCTTCACGCTTCATTTCAAATGATGCTGTTCATTGTTTTGCAGTCTGTTGGTGTATGTGATTGACTCTTGACGTTTCAATGGATTTTGAGTCAGTGACAACTTGACAGATATGAAAGAGCTGAGTGGTTTGTTGCCAAACTAGCAGTATAGGATGCCTCAAAACAGGATTGTGAGGAGAGAGATTTAGAAAAGGAGTGAAAGTATTTTCAAAATAAATAAAAAAATGAATGATTACAGGGTCCCATTAGTTGTCACGCACCTAGGTGTGTGAAATTTGTTCCCCCCATTTGACCTATCCCTCGGGGGAGCAGTGGGCTGCAGACACGACCAGAATCGGGAACCATTTGATGGTTCAACCCCCAAATCCAACCATTTAATGTTGAATGTCAAGCAGGGAGGCATTGGCTCCCATTTTTAGACTCTGACTTAGCCATGGATTTGAACTCACGACCTTCCAGTATCAGGGTGGACACTCTACCACAAGGGCGCTGAGCTGGTCACTGAGCAAACATCTCAGTTTCTGTGAATCATTTTTCCAAATCAACCATACAACTCTCCATGTCACAAACCGTTATCTCTAACGGGTTTCCTCATACACACAAAAACAATGTTTCTTCATTCAAACACCATAATCATTTGCAAAGTAGGAAGGATCTCAAATCCTGTTAAGAACTTCAGTACAGTTTTTAGATAAAGCTTAAAGCTTTCAATAAAACCTTAATCAACATTTTACCCTTAATATAATTTGCTTTTCTTCTTCAGGTTCATCTGGAATAGGTTTTAAAATATGATGGAGAACATCTGAATATTTTATTGTAACAATGATAAAAACCCTCATTTGGTTTGAATGAGCTCACAAACCGACATGGGATTGAAACAGCGCCAGAGCTTCACTCATGCTCTTTAGAGGTTGCTGTGCCGTTAGTTGTCCATTGGATGTCACCATCATTGAAGTCTTGAAGCTTTGAACAGCTTTAACACAACTGTTAGAAAAGCATCAGTGCTTCGTGAAGCTTCACTTGCCCACCACTACTATTAACACTAGAGGTGTCACTGGTGACAATAAAATAACACACACTCTTTGAACTATTGTAACTTTTTGACCGTTTACGCAATTAACATAATTGCAACAGATTCTGATGCAGAGATAAGCTTGTTTGGTGTGCAGCACTTTACATCAAAGAGTTACGGTAGTTTAAAGAACGTCAACGCCCCAGTGTTAACTCCTTCATACCATGTGTTAATAATTTGCTAAATAATTCACTTAATTTAGCATCACCTAAAATGTAGAAAAAGAAACGCTGAAGAAAATGTTTTATATAATTGGAAATAAATTCAGGACGGAAGGAGTAAAAGGGTTGATGTGCAGTTGTTTTGTGTTCCTACAGATTTTCCTGTTTTTTCCTTTTCTTCATAACACTTTAACAAATTTCCCAAAATGTAATTCTTTCAGAATTATAAGTGATAAACGAGAGGCGGGTGGGGGGGCTTACCTCATATTCCCTCGTATGTCTACTGTAGATGGACCCACTTCCTCTTTCATCACAGTCCATTTAGGTCCCCAAAGCCCAGCGTAAACAAAGGCATAAATCACCTCTGCTGCTTCTCATCTGGCTGAGTGAAAATTCATGGTCGCTTTGCCTCTGTAAATCACACGGCTCAGTGTCCAGGGAGGACTGGGAGGCTAATACACTGTCCGTGAATAGCATTGGCAGTTAGGCCAGTCTGAAACGTATAAACAAAGTCAATTCTGTGATGGATGGGCGGCCACATGGGAGACGAGAACACTTCGAAAACTCCCAACAACTGATAATTGTACCGCGGCAGGGCTGGAGGCTGTAATGTCAGGGGACGACTTAAAAAGAGGAATGTTACCATGATGGTTAAACACTTGAGTACACCGGCAAAAACAATAGAAAGTTAGAGGAAGCTCGTTTCCTTCCCCCTGTGGAATGATTCCACAAATGAGAGTGAAGAGGCTTTCTGAACTGAGCTGCAGGACATGTCTGTTTACCTGTTTCTGGTAGCGGTCCAGACTTTTTAATGTTTTACATTCGTTTTGACACATTCACCACTTATACCGTATATTCAGTTTCTATCATCGATTGTTGCTTTGTATCAATCAGAAAAGTGGGCTTTTTTAAACACTCAAAATTACATTAGGTTCAAATAGACTTATTTTTCCAATAAAGAGAGTGTAAATGAACCGTGCTAGTGTCCATCTCTTTGATCATATTTAAACTCTTAAACAGAAGCTAATGTAGTTTTGTAGGAGTTGAAAAACTGATTAATATTAAGTATTGGTGCATCACCAGAAATAATCTGAAGTTTTTTCTTTGGAAAAAGGTCAATATTGCTTTTACTCCACAGAGGAAAAGTCCCAAAACTACTAAAGAACTCAATTCATTTCCTTAGAAAAACCCGTTTGGGTGAAGCTTTCAGTTTCACGATTTCCTTCTGTAATCATGGTGAGGAAATGGAGCACTTAACTCTACGATGTTCAAATGTGCCTTTCAATGAAGAAACAACAATCTGCTTGTGAGGATTTGCAGTTCTGGTTTAAGATAATGAAGATGACATGTTTTAAAGCAATTGCCTTTGTGGATCAAACCAGAAAGTAAAGGTGTTTAGGTACGTCTAAAAATAAGAATATTGTGAAATCTTGTCAGTTTGTCATTGTATTTTTCTATCTCATCTTCAGGTACACTGGGTTGCTGATTCTTCACTCCACACATCACTCTTTAGTTAGCCCTCGCTTTGAGCCAATAGCTAAACTTTCCTCACAGCCAATCACAATCAAATTCCTGTTCAATCAAAGGAAATAGATCTAAGTGCAGCTGTTAACACTAACATGCAAAGAGGAAAGCAATGTTACAGTAGGCTTAAGAAAAGTAGAAAAATGAGTTCAAGAAAGTCAATCTCTCATCTGTGTGGTCTAGGATTTGGTGCTGGAGGTTGATTTTGAACAATTTATGATAAAAAAGAAAAAAAAACAGAAATCTTACAGATAATCTGTAAATGATGAACAAAAATCAAATTCCTGGTGTATTTCTGGTCATTCCTCTGCAGTGAATACATTCTGTATCTTTTGGAGTATAAGTTGCGAGTTTTTGCATTGTTTGGCCAGTGGGGGCAACTTGTACTCAGGAGCAACTTATACGGGATTTTCTTCTTCAATATGCATTTTTTGGCTCCTGCGACTTCAGTGAGATTTATATTCCGTAAAATACGGTACCTGTGCATTGAAGCCTTGAGGACCGTTTGAAAGCTGATTCATGTAGTTCTTATTATATCGGAGATCCAGCTGTCAGGTTTTTCAGCTCCTTTACGATTACTTTTGACCTAAGAGTTAACATCTCCTTTAAAAAAAAAAGGCTTAACATAGAGCATTTAGAACTGAGAATGTCTGGATGTTATTGCATGTCATCTGTTGTCTGTACCGATGCAGCCTCATCTTTAATCTAAATATCAATGAAGGATGCTAAGTAACTCCATGCTGCTGCTTGAATACTGTAATCATCTCTCGTTTCATCACTGACACAAACCTTCTCATTTAAATATCTAGCATGCGTCTGTTTGAGGAGCCCGTCTGAGTGCTGTTCATCTTCCGCACTGTCACTGTTTTTCTTTTGCGACACTCTGGACCACACCTAATCATCTTATCAGAAAATACCTTCAGTGTCCAGTTTCTAATCTGGGAAATGATTCCAGATAAAGGATGCATTCAGTCCCAGTAAGGCTCCAATAACACATCAAACAGCTGCAAAGTACAAGCAACAGGGGAAACTAATCCTTTGCAGTGGCAAACACCGGCATCCAGTCTGATCACAGCTCTGTGTTCGCTAAGAAGGTAGGCCAGCTTTCCCGTGTGCAGGGAAACAGATTAGCTCTGTGATTCAGCAAAACATGTCTTTGATCTGCTCAAAGCTGGGCTCTGAATGATAAATGCTTCCTCAAAGACGGATTTGGGATGCGGGCCTGCTGACTACACTTGGCTTACGGGAACCTGGGGGATCCATAAAACCAAGTGTTGTATTTAACCTATTTTCAGCTCAAACGACAGAAAGAATTGACTCCTGAGGAAATGTCTCCCTTTTGAGATTAAGAAGGATTACAGCAATTATGATTCTGACCACACGGGATAAAAGTAGATACTACCCTGCACACTGACAGGAATATGAACACAGTTTAAGGGTCTATATCGTGATTTTCTTAAGCTTTCTTAAGAGTAAACTAAATCCATTTATAATAATATATTACCTTTAGCACACAAAAGAACAAATTATTCATGAAATATTAGTTATTATCTAAAGCTCTTTTCCTACCCAAATGTAAGAGACCTCGATCTCTGAGGCTCCGCCTTTCCTTCTTTGTGGGTGCCGTCCATTTCATGTCATCATCTTAGAGCCTGCCTCAGCATTGTGCGTGTTTAACCCATGCAAACAAACAACATCTGAACTTTTTGCAAAGATGGATGTGCATATTGTGTAAATAAAATGAAACACTGCTAGCTCGGCAGAGAAAGTGGGTGTGTGTGTTACCCTGGGGGCGATGCCGGCCGCGCAGACTTCTCCTGGAAGTGACTTGTCTACATCACATTGTGAGGACCCGCTCGTATTCGTGGGTTGGGAGAAGCTGGTGCTCAGTGTGCTTTGGGGTTGTTTTTTAATGAGGAATTAACATTAAATTACATCTAAAAGTTTTAAAAGTTGATTTTGAATAATACAGGCCCTTTTACATTCAACATTGCCATTAACCCTTTGTAACCATTGGCATCACTCATGTTTATGAAACCCCTGTCTTAGTTAGAATGATCCAAAATTTCCTCAAAAAGCCATTGTATAGAACTTAGTCCGTTTTCTGGCCCGTAGTTCATCGCTTCCATCAAAATTACGCACACACAAATCGGACTGATACTAATTTCTCTCCATACTGGCCGCGCGGATTGGCCGCGCGGATCGCGTTCGGTGTGAATGCACCTTCAGGATCTACTCTAACAAAAGGAGAAATCTGAATTAAAATTGTAAACTGAGAACAGAAACTAAAGAGGGAGAAAAAAAAAACTGAAAATACAGAACAGCAACCCTAAAAAATTGTTTTCATCTGGTGACAGTTTTAGGTTTAGAGACTTTTTTCATTCCAATGTTTTTGTTTTTCTTTCAAGTTTCAAATACTTTTTTTTTTTTTTCAAATTTACCATTTTATTTTTCTTATTTTCAATATTTCTTTCAAGTTTACAATGTGTACTTTCAAGTTTAAGACTGCTTTCAAATGTATTCTTTTCTCAGATTCACCATCTGGTTTTTCCTTCACTTTAGGCTGATCTTGTTTTGATCTCTGTATTGAAAGATTGCAACATTTGTTGATATTTAATTCTTTATAATACAGTTAAACCAAAATAAAATGTGTGGATCAGATTACAGACAACGGGTAAATAAGGTGCTTTTTTGAACAGTCATGTCTATATTTTTAACTTAAACCAACATTGTTATGAACAAAAACTGACCAATTGACAGAAAAACATGTTTTACTTCATATTTATATTATTTTAAAAATTCCTGAAAGTGGTTTAATGACAATGCCTGTTTTTTTTTTATTCTATCACGTTGTATTTTTTACTTAAAACCGCTTTTTTTTCTGTGTTTCTTCTTTCATTTCATTACAGTTTAACGGCTGCCGTCTGAATCAAACAGCTGAACTACAGTCAGGATTATTCAGTCGCATCCTTTCAAAGCCTTTAACAGTGTGGTGATGAAACTGCTGAATAACGAGGGCATAGACTTCAATGCACAATGCTCTCTAATGTCTTAGTGCTCTTGTGGGGGCGGATGCTTATTCTTGTTGGGGGGGGGGTTGCTTCATTGTAAAGATAAGTAATTTAGTAGTAGACTGTTGGCTCTTATCAAATATTAAACAGGAAAATCTCTCTAAAGTCATTTTCAGGGACAGACAAAACTAATTGGTTTGTGAGACTTAAAGGTCAAAGTTTTCCCAGTGGAGTCGCCATTTTCCTCCTTTCATTTGATGAGCGAACAACACATCCAACAAAACAAAAATCTTAATTGATTAATTATTAATTAATCAATTTCTTAATTCAGTGGTTTGAATGGGGTCTGAAAAGTAATGAGTTTGTTTAAAAGAAAAAAAAAAGCCTAAATGATCGAAAGGGAAAAGCACAGTAGTTTAGCAATAAAAAAGCCTAAATAAAAATAAATGTCCACTCGGCCAAAGGTACCAGAAGCTGATTCAGAGACCATCTTCTTCCTGGACTTGTTGGCTGCAGAAATCTTTGAGCCGTTAGGAAGAGCTCGATCAACTTTTATTTATCAATTTTCCTACATGAAATGCTTTACAGAATGAAACAAATTTAAGAATTTAATAAAAAAAAACAGGCATTTACACACACACAAATAAAAGACACACAACTGAGTGATAAAATGATGGTCAGCATTATGGACAGCATTGACTTAACATTTTGAGGAGGGGGCAGATCAGCGACTGCATATCAACTTCAGGTGGAGTGAGTCAGCTGCAGAGGTGAATATGTCTGTGTGTCTTATTACACCTTATTGCACCCTCCCCCCCCGTCCCTCCACACCCACACACACACACGCACAGACTTGTTTTACCTGCCCAACTTTCATCTGTGGCATGCTACACAGCTGTGTGTGTGACTCATTTCTTCACAATCAAACAAAGGAGGCTCTTTGCAGCCTGATCCGTGCCCCCATGACCCCAGTGACATATTGGGAAAATCCAGTTTCCCGCTCAAAGAGCTGCAGCACTTCAAAGGCGTCACACAGTTCTCTGTTTGTTTGAGCTTCATGAATGAACTTCAGTCTGTTCCTTTAACCCTCCCCCTAAGACACTCAAGCACACTTCCTTTGACATCGCGTTGTTTTCTAGCTTTCGGTGGTGCACACCCTCCACAGCGGCGAGTCCTCCGGCTTCAGTTGGAAAATTCTGCAATGATTAACATCACAGGAGAACCAGGAAAGAAACCCTGAGGAGAAGAAGAGGAGCTGAGGAGGTGCAGCTGAGGTGAGTCCTTTCACACACGAAACTAACAGCCTGTTTGCATGAAAAACACGAGACATCATGTGTGAAGACTGAGGAACGGTGTGTGTGTTGATGTGTCATCGTCTCTGTCGGTAGTATCATGTCCCGTAACCAATCCCAGCTGGAAAAACGCTGCAGTCGGCCCCACAACCCTGAACCCGACAGAACTAATCACACAGAAATACAAGTACACAAGTTGTAGAAAATTGTAGATAAATGTGTTCTGATCCCAGTTCTGGTTTTCCTCAAAGCATTTTTTATTTTCAAACAGTAAGACTTGAGTGTTATCTTTTATATTAAAAACTAAAATCAATTTTCTTTTTTTTACTCTTCAGAAATGCAAGAGCTTTAAAACTTTTTAATCCATCCATCCGTTTCTGTTGTGTTGGCAGCTTTCGAGCTAAACCAGCAAAAAGTCGATTTCCTTTTCTTTTTGGTCATAAATATGGCTTTTTAAAATTCTTCTACTGGCATGTGTGTAGTAAGTTGGGTTACATAAGTATCATTTTCAAGCTATGTAAGGAGACCTAGTTTTTTTTCTTTTTATTAGATAAAAAGAAGTTTACAGATGTGGTTTACCTTCGTGTTTCGAGCACTAGCCTCCAGGAAATAATAGAATTTTTACAGAAACACAACATCAACTCAGACAAGTGTTGGTTCATCCAAAGAACAGAATGGAAGGAAACATAAATCCTTATTTGTGAAATCTGTCCAGGTTTTGTAGAAAAGCTCATGTCAGATCAACAAGATGTATATTTAAGATAAGAAAAAGAGCACAGTAAAGAAAACGTGCAAAAGTAAACACAAGTCAACAACTTTAAATCTGTGAGAAATAGATGTTGTTGTTCTGTGGTTGTGACAAAGCAGTGTCACAGGTTGCACGACAGCACCTGAACACCAGCCTGAGTTTTTCCCCTTATCTCAGTCCATCAGCAGTGTCTATAGTTCACACTAGACACGCCCACCTCTCGCCCACCTACCAAAAGTATTGGCTCACCTGCCTCGACTTACATATGAACTGAAGTATCATCCCATTTCTAACCCATAAAGTTCAACATAAGGTGGGTCGACCTTTTGCAGCCATTACTAGTTCAAATCTTCTGTGAAAGCTGATCACAAGGTTGAGGAGTGTTTTTAGGAATTTCTGAGCATTCTTCCAAAAGTACATTGGTGAGGTCACACACTGATATTGGTGGAGAAGGCCTGGCTCTCAGTCTCCGCTCTAATTCATCCCAGAGGTGTTCTATGGGGTTCAGGTCAGGACTCTGTGCAGAACAGTCCAGTTCCTCCACACCAGACTCTGTCCTCCATGTCTTTATGGACCTAGCTTTGTGCACAGTCATGTTGGAAGAGGAAGACCCGCTTCAAACGTTGGGAGCATGGAATCGTTTAAAATGTTTTGGTATCCTGAAGCATTCAGAGTTCTTTTCACTGGAGCTAAGGGATCTTGGATGCAGCTGCTCGGTCATGGAAACCCATTCCATGAAGCTCTCTGCGTACTGTACTCAGACTAATCGGAAGGTCACATGAAGATTGGAGCTCTGTAGCAGTTGACTGTGCAGAAAGTCGTGACCTCTTTGCAGTATGAGCTTCAGCATCCGCTGACCCCTCTGTCAGTTTACGTGGTTTACCACTTCATAGCTGAGTTGCTATTGTTTCCAAACTCTTCCATTTAGTTATGATGGAGCTGACATTTGACTGTGGAATATTTAGGAGCGAGGACATTTCACCACTGGATTTATTGCATAGATAGAAAATGACAGTTTCACTGCTCACTGAGCTCCTGAGAGCGGCCCATTCTTTCACAAATGTTCGTTACAACAGTTTTCATGCTTGAGGGCTTGATTTCACACACCTGTGGCCAAACCATGTGATTAGGACACCTGATGGAGTTCATACTTTTGGTGTCTTAGTGTATCTATCCATCTGCTCTAAAAGGAAAAACAAACAAACAAAAAACAAGTTAATCATGGATTTCCTCAAATGTGTGGCTTTTTGATTTTAGGAAAAACACCTTCCATTTGTCTGACAAAAAACAGAAAAAAAAAACAACATCCTCCATACATAACATTTGTAGAAACAGACTAACAGAGCAGATGCAAATGCATGAACAGGTATTTTTTTATCACGTTTTTTTGACATATGATTTGGGTTTTACAAAACAACAATAAAAAAAAGTCACCAAGATCCTTTTTTTAATTTGTAAATAGATTCATTTAAAATTCACAGAGGACTCGCTAGAAAAACCTTTTTGGATTTCTTCTTATTTGAACTCATTTAATCTGTTTTTTTTTTGTTTGTTTTTTGCAGTGAAATGTGCATCCGCTGATGATGGACTTCACTTCCTTGGGTTTGTTCTGGTTTGTTCTGGCAGTGTCGTCGACGTCACAAGGTGTGCTAGACTTCTGTCTATGTGAATGTTCTGCTCCGATTCATCCATCAGAAGCTGCTTTCATGTCAGAGTGACTCTCCCTCCAGAGAGCACAAGACTTTGAACCTTCACCGAAGCGTTTATGGTTTTGTTACGGGCATTCCTTCTGCACTAAAACTCTGAGACAATCATCAGTTCAGTGTTGCATTGTGAAACTAACTGGATATAACATTTTTAAAAATTCACAAACAGTTAAATGAAAGAAGAATCAAGAAAGCATTTGCTGATGTAGAGGGTGCAGATTATGATAACTCCTCTGTGTGACTCCCGTTGTTCCTAATAATAAATGTATTTTATTTTGAAATACATTTTAAAAAGGTATTTTCTGTGTTATCCAGGGAGGGTTAAAAACTGCTTGTGTAGATGAGAAATGTTTTATTAGCTGCAATCTTCTAGTTTCATTTTACTCTTCTTACTGTCCTCCTATTGTCCAAAAATATATATTTTTGCTAATCAGTGATTACTGGATGAAACCTCATTTTTTCCATGTTAGGAATTTGAATTATTCTATGCATTAATGTGTCATTACTTTGTGTTTTTTTATTATAGAAATTCGAAATGAATATTTCCCAATATATTGAATACTATCAGATTTATTTCAATGTTGTGGACAGAAATGGTTCTGTTTGATCAGAAACATCCACATTTTTTTCTCATGTTCTTTTTTTCAGAGTTAGTGAGTCTAAAAGTGATTCCTACCGTCGTTGCCAAGTTTAACACACAAGTGTCTCTGCACTGCAACGCATCAACCTCTCAGAAAGGCTTGGTAATCAAACACATGGGATGGACCCAAGACACAATGTTGTGTTCTGTGAACGACAAGGAAGCAGTGATCACCCACCAAAATAACTTTACGAGTCCTTTCCACTGCGAATATGAGGACGGACGTCTGTCCATCATCTTTCAAAGGCTGCTGCCTCTGGAAATAAAGAAACGGTTCATGTGCAAACTGCGCTCCAACCAAGGAGTGGTCCATGGATTTACAACAGTGGAGCTACAAGGTCAGAGCCTTCCTGTGTTCTGCTTAAAGTCCCACTCCGATCATCTTGTGATTCATTTTCAAAGCGTTCCCAGTTGTCTTTTATTGATGACTGTGCTGTTTTTAGTCAAAATGATAAAATGTGTTATTTTATAGGGCATAGTTTCTGCAGAACGGCAGGAGGTTCATCAGAAATTCATCTGAGTTGTGGGTAGGAGTGTTGGTGTGGACCAACCCCGCCCCCTTCCTGTCACCCATAACTGAGAGCTCTCCGTTTACATGCTCCCTGCTAGCTTAAAGCCCCTCACACCTCTAACCTGACATTATTAGTGCAACAGAATGGAGCAACATCAGAGCTATCCAGCTGTACAGTTTAGATCCAGATTCCAGGTCAGACGAGCAAAACAAAGACGTTCGTGGGTCTATTTGTCTGCAGATAGATGCATCAGAATGGAGCGGATCAGGGAGCTTGTGGCTCCTACCAGAGTCAAAACAACTTGAATAAAGAATTACTCGGAAACGCAATTTTAATCTTCATTTTCTTTATATATGTCCTACATGTAATAAAAACCTGTTAAAAGCACATTTTTCATCGGCCTTTTGGAAATTCTTCCTGTCAGGTTTTTGTCAGACTGGAAGCACAACTGCTCAGAACTTGGTGTACTATGATTATTAAACAAGATTTTTTTTTATGGCAGGAATTGTATTTAGATAAACCAGATACGTGCATTGCTAAATCTTTGCCACCGTTTGTCCATAAAGCCTCGGCAAACTTCCTTCTCGCTGCACTTTCCTTTTTTAGACACCGCATGTGCTGATGGCAGGTTCTCTTTTTCCTGCCTTTGTTTTCAGGCTTTAGAGTTCCTTCGGACAACAGGCAGGAATGTTTAGGGCATCTTTATGTGCACATAAAAATACTTTGCACATCTAAATTTGCCCAGGATAATGAAGCATTTGCTGTGATCCCAAAAACCTTTCCATTCTGAAAACACGTGGAATATGAATGAGGCCGTGAGTTCATGAATCCTGTCTTTCCTGCAGAGAGCGGAGAAGCAGCACATGGTTTTTTTCAACATAAGAGCCCCAAATGCACCTTCAACCACGTCTACCCAGACGGAGATGTCCACTGGTTCCACGGCACCCACAACCTCTCCGGCAGCTCTGCGAGGCCCCACACCAGTAAGAGTGTGGACCCACAGGGCTGGCTGACCATCACTAGTCAGCTGCCGGTCCACACCGATCAGGAGTCACGCCTGTCGTATAACTGCTCACTGAGGAGCACGCTCTCTGGCAAGTACATCGCAAGTATTGATTTAGAAGGAAATGGAGCCACCGCATGGAGATCATCTGAAATCCCAAAGACAGCTCTGTGCCTTTTCCTCTCACTCATTATTGGCTTGAAATAATGGGTTTGGGAGGATAAAACCACAAAAGGGAATATTATGACAACAGTTCTCCAAACTCACGAGGTCCGCAGATTATTTTATTGATTATTTCTGCAGAAACCAGAACAACAGCTGTGAACTAAATGGATCTGTGATGCGTCACCCAAACATTCACCTTCTCTAAAGTACAGAAAAAATGTTGAGACATTGGGAAAAAGGGAATAAAAAGGAAAAAAAAACTATAAAGTAGAAAATGTCACCAAGAAGAAACCCCCAAAATGTTTTTTGTTAGACATCACAGTGAATGTTTCCCTTCATAAAGATGCCGCAAATTTCAACCATTTTTTCCTAGCAGTTCCATATTTCCTGATTGGTATGCACGACTGAAACTAATCCAAAAAAACTCTGCTTAAACTAAAATGTGCATTTACTTTTCTGCATGAAGAAACTGTGAACATGCATGAGACTTCCACGCATTGTACTGTGCTTCGGTACTTCATCCTTGTTTTATTATCCAACTATTTTAAGTTTTTTTTTTATTCTTTTATACTTCTGGAATAGATCCACATGTGATCTGATGGATGTTTGACGTTCACAGAGTTCCTTGTATGTTTAGAAAACCGCTTTTTCTGATCCAAACGTCTGCAGGACTGCTGCTTCTGTTCTGTAGGAGGAGGATGCAGGATTTACACTGAATCCAATGCAAACCAGAAATGAGTCATTACCTACAAAAACACAGAAGTCATTGAGCTTGATGACTGAAGCAGCAGCAGCTCTGGCTGCTTCGTGGATCTATGGTGCCCTCTTGTGAACCTGTTGTGATCAGCAGCCGTTTAATGTAATTAAATTGTTTCTGGCAGTAGAGGGCAGCCCACACAGGAGACTGTTAAATTCCAGTGTCACAACTCATAATCGAAGCTCTCATTTCTCCTTTTGGTGAGCAGCCGTGCTGTCAGTTTGAGTTTAGTTTTGACACCAGAGCTGAAGAAAGCTCCTGTGGTTCTCACAGAGGTCTGAGCATGGTTCAGAGAGTCGTGGAAACACTCGGCTGCTTTGGAGACATGCTGTACTCATCCCTGCATCCATCACTGATTCATCTCCAGTGACCAGCAGGATTCTCAGAAAGCCAAAGGAACACAAAAATCGAATGTCTGCACCGATATCTACGGCTATTGATTTATTAATTGGTTCATTTCAAGCCATTTGAGCATTAAAAACAAATGAAAAAGATACAAATCCATAAATGTATCACATCTAGTGTGGAATATAATTCATAATTTGATTTTAAAATAATACAAGTTTAATTATTTGAGTTCTAAGTTTAAACGTGACCATCCCTGGAAAAAGACTCCTCCTCACATGTTCAGCTGAGTGTCACCTCCTTCTGTTGAGTCACTGAGTGGAGAAACATGGATGAATGCTCTCACTGCTCATCTTTAGAGCGAGCGATGCCCCTTGAGTCCCAGTCCTGCAGAACAGGCTGGAGTTACGCAGCAGCTGAGCATCTTTCAGGACAGCAGCTCCACGTCACCATGACTCAAACAGACCAAAACATGCAGAAAAATCTGCTGAATCCTCTCCCTGCAGATGGTTACAGGACTGAGAAAAGTTCCATCCGTCTCACCGATACAGGAGCGGTTTTTATCTTATGGAAAATGCAAACGTTCTTACAGCTCACTTTCATTTTAATTTCACTCCAGAACTGATTTGAAGCTACATTCTTAAAAAAGAAAAGAAACGCAGAAAATGTATTAAGCCGAGGTCTTAATCAAATTATTTCATATTTCTAAATGGTGATGACAATGTTGTTGATTCTTCTCTGGTCTTCAGTAACACATTTCCTTTTTATATTTGTGGAGAAATTTGAATTCAAGAAATATTTGGCTTTTATTTTTCTTTGATCAACATTTTTCAGCAAGAAAATATGACAGATCTCAAGGGAAATCACAGGTTTCTCCTATTTTTCTTTTATTTGCAGAGGATGTGCATAGCAAAAACTAATCAAATAAAAACGTTTGTACATTTTTAAAATGAAAAATAAAGTTGGGAATCAACAAGAAATTAGTTCTGCCTTTTTTTATTCTGGAAGTTTAACTTTCTGCTTTTAACCTGTAGATAAAAGTCCTGTTTTGTGCTGTGAGGTAGTTATAGATCTGCAATGCATTTTGGTGAGTGTCAAACCCTTCTTTCTGTTAGCATGGCTGAGACGAGCAGATATGGATATTTCACTCTGCAGTGGCAAAGACAGAGGAGGAAGTTCCTCCTGCAGGCGAGGAAACCCATCCACCAGAAATGCTGAAGCAGTTCTGCTCAGATCTGTGTTTCTGACTATCGTGCTCTGGTTTGCTTCAAAATGGACATTAGAAACATGGAGAGAAGAGTTAAAATGTTGTTCTAGTTGTTCCACATCACCACCACTGTCTCCCCCACAAATATAAATGTAGATGTTTAAAATGCTGAAAGTGGGACTGAAGATAAAGAACAACAAACACAGAGCAAACAAAAAAGGAAGGACAATATTTACAAAGAACAGAAATGGTATCAAGCAGCCCCGTGCACGGACAACCCAAAGTGTGTTTCTGTCTGTGGAGTGAGGTTGTGGAATAACACGGAGGAAAATTACAAAATAAGTTACAAAGTAAGATTTGGTTAAGGGATTATATATGAAAGGATTTTTCTTCTACCCACTCCGTTTTCGAGCACTTTATCACTTTCTGTTTACCATGTTTATTAATTTTCTGTTGAAAATAAAAGGAAATCAATATATCACTTAAATGATTCAATACATTGATAAATCAACCTGCTTGTTTACTTTATGACTATAAGCGTTTGAAGTTTTTCTATAATAACAGGATCCTACAAGCAAAACCTCAAAACTTTCTGTTATCAATGATCCGGATTCATGTTTGAGATCTATCTATCTATCTATCTATCTATCTATCTATCTATCTATCTATCTATCTATCTATCTATCTATCTATCTATTATACGGGGCTTTGAGGCTGCAACAGATTTTTTTTTTTTTTTTTTTTTAACATTTGACCTCATGAGTGCAGCATCAGTTTTCTGTTTTTCTGGATGTAGGGAAGGAGGCTCAGGAGGATGGTTAGGAGGATGCAGGATGACTGCTGAAGAAAGAAGCTGAAAGACAGAAGTTCTGGTCTTTACCAGAATGTAGCAATATCTATTTGTAACCACTAGGTGGAGAAAGTCAGCTAGGAATTCTCCTCTGAAGAAACATTTCTTCCGTGATGTTTTTATATAGCAAAGGACAAAATGTTCAAACTGTAAGAATCTATAGCTCAGCTAGACACTTTTTTCTATTGATTTCAGTAAGACTTTTCATTAAATACCTTACATTTTGAAAATTAAACATTTAAAGACAAACTAATCATATTTGATGCATTGCTTTTTTGTTCAGAATGACCTATAAAGGCTCCAAATCCAAAGAATGCTGTCTATTATTTAATGGTTGAGGCTTTACAGGGTTAAAGAAAAAGAAAAATGGTTGTCAATAAAGAATTTCACTTAAACAAGAAATAAAAATTCTCAGAATTCTGAGCCAAACTAACAGGAATTGCATAACCACGTTGTAGTTGACCTTTGATGAGTGACCTTTAGGATCTACCCATGGAGAGCAGCTCCTTGTCTTGTTCGTGCACGGCGTCCCGCTCATCCCTTACATCACCTGTGCTCAGCATTTTGTCCTCCTGGAAGCTCTTCATCCGGGCAAAGTCCAGGGTGTTCGCTCGATCAGTCAAACGCTGGAGTATACGACGCTTTGGGACGGTTGCTATGGTGACCGAGTGGTTTCTCTCTGAGTGTGTGTGTGCCTCATCATCCGTCCTTAGTGAGGTTTACATTATCGCCTTGGCAGCCAGTGAGTCATTCAGGTGAGTGGCTACGGCGTGCACATGAGCAGAGGGAGGGGCGTAGTGAGCAGATCAGGAGAAAAGGGACCGGGGGGGTCACTGAATGAATGGATGGGGCTAGGGAGGCAGAAATGATGGGGGGAGAGGAGATAAAAGCCAGACAACATCCACAAACAGCAGAGTTTTATGGGAAGCACAGATAACCTGCTGCCTTACATTACAGTAAATGGGAGTCGGCTTGGAATTAATTGCCCTTAAAGTTGCTGTACACACGACTTCTCTGTGTTTTCTGTCCACAGTCAGAGCAGAGTGGGCATGATCTGCCCCTAAATGACCATCAGTTACATTCTCAGGTTTGATTAATACACATCTTCATCACTCTTTAAGATTTCTACTGAGTGGAAAAAAATCCAGTCTAAATTAAATGTTCTTAAAGGGTAGATTTGAAAGGGTAGGAATATACAAAATATACACGTGTATTTTACATTTATGTAAATTTAAAGTCCCTTCTAAAATGTTTCATCTTCATCAAATGTTTTATTTATGATTTTTATGGGAAGCATAGAAACAATATGGCCTAGAGTCTAAACAATAACATTAAAATGAATGAATAAACGATATTTTTAAATGCCTCCTACAACATCATCAGGGTACCAAAGTGCTTCATGATAAAAAGAACATCTTAAATTGAGCAGATTAGGAAGAAAATTCTAAATAACAACAGCGTAAAATTATAAAAAGCAAAAAGAAATGCATAAAGACATAAGAATTTAGTAAAATAAAATAACATACCACCAACTACTGAGCATTCATACTGAGCCATTAGTCATGCTTAAGTCTTTAGTTTAATTCTGTTTAGGTTTGATGCTGTTTGCAGTTTTTCAGGAATGTTATTCCATAACTGAGGGCCATCAACGGAACAACCACGGTCACTGTGGTGTTTTTAAGCACATGAATTTTGGTTGGCAGACATTAAAACTCTAGAATGGTCAGGACAGTTAGAATCTCAGTTCAGCAAACTGAGGGAAATACTAAACAGCTCTGAAGCAGTTCTTACAGAGGATCGATTCCACACGCTTTACAGGATTTCAACTAATTCCATTTTTTCTTTTCTTTTCTTTTTTTTTTGTGTGTGTGGGGGGGGGGGGGGGGGGGGGCACGATAATAAACTGAATTTGACTTCAGGGAGATTATTTAACAAAAACTAAGTCATTAAACTCAGGAGAAGAAAGACAGTGTTGGCACAGCTGTTGATGAAAAGATTACGGTTTGAACCTGACTGTCTATGAGAACTGGAGTGAGTGTGACATCATCCATTGAAAATGCTTTACTTCTGGCTTTACTTGAAGCAGATATGGTCAGTATATAGTCAATATAGTGGAACCAGATAAAGTCAGTAAACCGTGATCAGTCCAAGTCGGTTTGAATCAACGTTTCCATAGCAACCACCAATTAGGAGTGAGCTTGTTGTAACACCACGCCCCTACCACTTGAATCTGGGCTACATTTTGAACTTTGTACATGGAGGCCAGCAGGCTCCACCTGCTTTTATTGAGGCATCTGATTGGTCAGTTTATAACTTTAATTGTTCAAACTCATTGATAGTCTGTGTGTAAACTGGACTGACTAACCCCGCCCCCATGGCGTTCCAAATAGGAAGTAGCCGCTGGTCCCAGGAAGCCAAAATCCCATAGACTTCTAATAAGAAATAAACAGCTGTTACTCAGTCAATCAATCTATTGGTCAGAATTACAATCCTTTTTCTGATAACTTTTTTTTTACATATTCTTGATAATCCTCTTTTTTCATGATTTTCTCTTTACCACAAGTTATCAAGCGGCCAATCAGATGCCTCAGGCATGTGGTACCCACTGGCCCCACCTCAAACATTCAAAACATTTGACAGATTCTGCAAAGCCTGCTTTCAGTGAAAGAGGGTGTGGCTTTCCAGCAAGCTCGCTCCTGATTAGAGAGAGTGGTTGCCATAGAAACGATGACTCAGACTAGCTCGGAACAATCGCCGCTTACAAATATCGTCTGGTTCCAAATAGCTGAGTTTGTATCGTGGAAAAATAGTGACTGAATGGACTTCCTTTCGTTGGAACCGGAGGTAAGGCATTTTCCATGACGTCACAGGCGCTTTGTCCATTTCTATATACAGTCAATGCTTGAACCACAGGAACAATATCATGAAAAATGACGACTGTCAAGAACATGTTAGAAAAAAATGTGATCTAAAAAAGATGTTGGAGATTTGAGATTGTGTTGGTGAGACAGAGATGACCGACATCACCGCACCACAGTCCCCAGCAAACTTCAGCACATTTAACATTATTCTGAACAATTTTACAGACTGCAATTTTTATTTTGTTCTCAGTTTTATTTGATTTTTTCCTTAACATTTTGACCATCTCTTAAAATCATCTGATTAGACACTAAAAGCTGCATCTGTGTTGTGTATGTGTCAGTTCAACAAAAGACGTGACATGATTTCATGTATCAGAACCTGCCTTTAGTTTGAACCGCTGAAGATCATCAAAATATTGTTTGTTTTTCTGTTCCTTGAACATGTATCTACAAGTTACTACTGTGCTTCATTGTAATTAGAATAAAACAAAACAAAACAAAACATTTGTTTATGCTGTAAAAGTCATTCTTTCTAGAAAAAAACTGAAAAAAAACCTGGAAAATCCTGAGTGACATGTAAGATTGAGGTCCGTTTAAATCCGTGACCTCTGGGTAAAAACAAAAGCAGGCGTTGCTCGGTTCTCAGTCGAGGGCTTTGTTGGGAAATCTGAGCAAAAACTAAGAAAAAGGTCAGACAAATGTAGGGTTTAGCAACTTAAACTTTTTCAAATGGAACATAAATAGTAAAAAGTATTCAAATGAAAAAAAAAACTAAAACTAAACTATAATATTCATAGAACAGTTTAATTGCTCAAAATACAACCAAAAAAAAAAATTACAAAAAGAATGATAAAATGACACCATGGTTAGGCTTTAATATTGTTAGCATGGTATAAAACCCTTAAAACAGGGCATAAATATTGGTACAAAAGTAACAAAATAAAGACAAAATCAGGTTCTCACATTCTTAGCACAGTTCACAGGTGTCACACTACAGACCTCGATGGCCGGTGACCTTCATGTTTCCCAGATAACCAACCATTGTAGCTTCTCATTGTCAAAACACACCTGATCCAGGTAATTAGATCAGCATCAGGTGAGGTCTGGAGCCCGACACCTCGGGGTTAAAGTGCAAGATTCCCTAAATTGTGTTTCCTGCAGAAATCACTGATTTTGATGAAAGATTTAAAAAGTCATTTAAAAAGACAAATGTGCTTTTGTAATGTAAAAAGTTTTTTTATTTAGGAAATCATTTTATCCATGCAAAGAATTCAAACAGAAACATTATGAGCAAACAACACATTTCACTGTTCTACTTGTAGAGTATAATTGCTTCTCTGGGAAGTCAAAATTCAATGAATTAAGGTCATTATGCAACTGTTGAAGCAACAGAACATATGACTTAAAATAACTGCAGCTGGAGATAGCTCTTGTGGGTCATGAATTAACATCGTAGTGTAATTGTCATTTCTTTTTTCTGCATTTTGATTCAGAATTCAGTTTAACCTCAATTCCTTTAAAGAAATCAAATGTCCAGGTTTTAGGGTTAGGGTTTAAAATTTATTAGATTTACAGTTTTTGCCTGGATGTTACATTTACATTTTAGACTTTAGGTATTAATCAGATTATGAAGCTGCTGATTGAAGTAAAAACCCCTGAGATCTAAACGTCTTTGTCTTTTTGGGATTCTCAAATATACATTTATTATATTTATTGTCTTTATTCATTTTTACATTTATTCAGAGAAGCAGAGTGTAAGTGGCTTCCAAAGATATCCTGAAAATGTTCCCTACTGTCATTTTGGGACCTGTTAGTCATAACCATCAAAATTTCAAGAAATAGGATTTAAATACTTAGATTTGTATGAAATCCATAAAAAAAAAGAGTTTTACTTTTTGAAATGACTGATATAGGAAATGTTTGATTTTTGGAGATGCACACTTGACACGGCCTCATGACCCGTCCTGTGAGTAAGACAAAAAAATGAGCTGAAGAAACTTCCTTTAGCAAAAAAAAAAAAAAAAAAGTTAAATAAAATACCAGAAATATGAATGTGAATAATGAATTTTTTGTGTTAAAATATTTGTTTGCAGAACATAAAAATATTTTATTCCTTTGCCATATTTCTTAAAACTGGTGGGAAAAGGTGAACATTAAGGTCTTATGTGTCTGTTTTCATGACTGCTGCAGTCTTCTTATGTCGTCTTTCCTGAATGTGCTGATGATTGGTTGGGACCCCCCCGCTCTGCCCCACCGTCCCCCTGTCCTCCGTGGTTCTTTCTTACTGGAATGAAAATTGACAGAAGCGTTTTCAGAAGGGATCTCACATCTACTCAGACGCTAGTGATGCACAGAAGGTCACTTGGTTTTTATGCTGTAAGAAAATGAAGCCTGAAAGGTTCCCGAAGATGCCGTTAAGTCCAGAATCACCTGTTTTTATTGTTTTTGTCAATTTAAAATCATTCATAATGAGAGTCCACCTCTGCTGACTCAACCTGAAAACTATTATCTATTTTTTTAACCCCACAAAGAAACACAGCCTGTGTGATGGTAAACTTACAAAACATTAGGAGTTCTTTTGGAAATAAAGTAGAAAATGAAGCCTAATGATAAAGAAGATTGTGCCAAATCGCTTTAAAATGAACTGGTTACATGTAGAACGTGGCGGCGTCTGATGAGTCCAACCACAACGACAAACAGAAACTCTTCAAAAACTTTCAGAGAAACTGGGTAGCTCTCCAAACGAGATGATGAAAATGATCATGTAATGTCATTTGAAGGCTTTTCTGAAATGCAGCACACCATTATAGATAGTGTGATGGAAGTGTATTTTCACTCCCATATGCTGGCAGACGAGTCATTCTTGGTGCACAGATTGCAGGATGATAAACGTGTTTATAAAAGTAAGAAGGATGCAGGATGACAGTTCATCACATCCATCTTTGCATTTCCAACATGATCACCTTTTCTTCAGAACTTCTTCTGTACATTCAGTCTCTTCTTGTTTATTGTCAAGTGTTGAGTATAAAAATGTAGTTAACTAGACGTTTTTCATCGTTGTAGAGGTTTTCTCAGATGAAACGTCTTTAATAATAAAAGAAACTCTGTCCAGGTGACGTTTCAGTGGAATCCACCTGAATGAATGAGAATCTGCTCAGACAAGTGTATTCTGGTTTCAGATCTCAGCTCATCATTAAGTGATGCTCTTCTAACATTCAGCCGTCCTGGCGTTTCCACAAAAGGGAATTTTCAGCAGATCAGAGCACAGTGCTTCAGAAACTCTAACATACCTCACAGAATTCAGAACTATTTGTGGCATAAAAGTTTTTTTGATGGTTTTTTTGTGTGTTTTCTGTGCATTTATGAATGAATTGTTTTATTTTAAATGCAATAAGAGAAAAAATTCTGGACGCAGACTTGTTAGCTGAACTCTATGTGAGGACTGTTGCCTGTTCATGCAGTTTGGTAACAAGTTATTCTCCGTTAAGCATTTTCAGCCACACCAGCATATATTGAAGCATATGTTTGTCTCTTTATTTCTTCCTTTGTGTCATTGTTTACTTATTTTTGTCACATTTAAAATACAGTTTCTCTGCTCTTCTGCAGTTTGGATCCACCACCCCAACAGGAACTTTAAACAGAACTGAATATTGTCTTAATAATACCATCCTTTTTGTTTTTAATTAATAGGCTTTGTCACAGTTTGTCAATTATTTACTGTTATTTTTTATTAAACTCAAATTGAAAGCAAAAAATATTATCCATCCATCCATATATGTGTGTGTGTGTGTGTACAATGAACTTATAGATGATCTTCAGTGAAGATAAAAGGAGTAAGGTTTGTACATTTCTCAGCCAGCATGGCCTGTGGGGTTTAAATAACTTGAAAGTATTCCTTTTTACATGAAAACTACGACAATACAAAAGAAAACATGTGAGAATTATTCAATCATGGATCCAAATGGTTGTTGGAGCTGCACTTTCAGGTTTAAGGAACAGTTTAGTGAATAAACCCATCAACTGATCCTTCAAATCCAAAAAGAATAAATTTTTATCAGCAAACGTTTTTCCAGCAGTGTTGGAAATAAATCAAATTCTATTAAACGTTTGCATCTCATTCAAAGTTGTTAGATGCAGACAGACCACTAGGTCAGTTAAAATCAGCCTCTGTGTTGAGGATAAAGGTTTTCCACAGACCAACGTCTTCTGCTGAACCAATTTCTGCTTTTACTTTATTCTATTTTTGTCTCTTTTCAAGCCTTTTCCTTAAGTTTTCTGTCCTGAGGCGTTCTGCTTGCTTTCATCTCCAACTGTGCATCAGTCTATCTTGTATTCATTCCTGTCTGCAGTGAGCAGCATGCAGACAGTTAAAAGCCACAATGGAGTGCTGGAATCATTAAAAAGGTCATTTGTTTCTTCACAACTCGTATGCACTGCTGGAAAACATTTGTCCACTTTACAACTAAACGTTTTCAGGATTACAACGGAGAAATGGAAGACCAATCTTCTGAAAAATGGCCCTGCAAACACAAGAGGGATCACAGAAAAAAGCACAAACACTTCTCTGGTGAATTACAGAGAAGAAAATGAAAGATGAAAAGAGAAGTATGGGATTCTCTGGATAAAAGAAATGAAAGAACTGAACTAAAATAATGAAGCTACTCTGGTGACTGACAGAATGAAGAAAAAAGACTTTTGGTTCAGCTTTAAAACCAAATGTTTTCTCCAAAAAACTGCAGTAAACAGTCCTTTCGGAATGGAAAGCATGAAATGTGTCCTGTTTTTGCAGAGATGCTCTCCCAGACTGAACAGGATCCACAGGATTTCACAGAGACGCTCCTCAGATGTGGGTCAGGAAATGTCGGTTTTGTTCTCGCCGGTTTCCTGTTCTTAGATAACTCTCACATTAAGTAGGTCGTCGAGCCGGCGTTCTGATCTCGGTCACATTTCATGAGTCACAGCTGAAGATTTAACAAACTGCGAATCTTCAGCCAAACCCTGCCTCTTTCTCCGGAGTATGTCTGAGTTTCAGCATCTTGTTCTGTCATTTCTGGAGTGCTGACAGAAAACTGGTGGCAATAAAAATATAAACAGTATAGAAAAACTTCCAACCAGAGCACTTTAAGAAAAAAATTCAATTCATTAAAAATCAAAACTTGTTTCAGAAAATCTGAGCCACAGACAGCTTCCTGATGCATTATGAAGTGAGGCAAATTAAGAATGAATTGCTGCAAAAACTCTTCGGATGTAGGTCACTCTTCACTGCAAAAAGATCAGATCCCACCCAGTTTTTTGTCGGGTTTCTTGTTGACAATTTTTGACAGAAGACTAAACTAGCTAACCAGTAACCTTTCATTTAACTTGATTTGATCCAATAAATCCTAAAGATCTTAGTGAGTCAGTTGATCTTGAAAACATTTTGTTTTAAGCAATTTCTGTAATGAAACAAGTTCTTACTTACTCAACAGTGTTTTATAAATAGACGTTTCATTGGTCAGTGGTCTCGTTACAAACAACAGATCCGTTTGAAGTAAAGAAGCTATTTAACCAAATGCATTTAACAACACATTTGTCTCACATTTGAGACTCATTTATCTTGAAATGTGTGATTTTAATCTCTCTTTATATGATTAACGTTTAGAAATAAGGATTTTGGACTGTGGTGGTGCTCAAAAAGGACATTTTAGGTGGAAAAGTCTATCAGTAAACCTATTTCTAAGATATGAGTCTTTTTTTTGGAAAAAAAACAATTATTTAGACAAAATATATCTGAACACCACAGCTATAAATATGAGAGTTTATGACTACATTAAAGATTTAACTTCATCCTAAATGAAAAGTTCATTTGAACACATTTTACCCAGTCAAATTCTACTAGTTGTATTGTTTGTTGCCATTTGTAACAAAGAAAAACATCTGATATTCTAGATTTTTTTTAACTTGTTTTGAAAAGGACATTTTTCCAATGTGTTTGCATCAGAACGGGGAGTTCAAACTTGTCCTGGAGGTATTTCAGTCTAAATCTTTCACTGAACAGAATGTGCTCTGTTGAGGGTTTTTAATGACATCCTGTGGGCGACAGATGCAGAGGATCATGTGATCCTTGTTCTTCTGGATTTCTCTGCTGCGTCTGAAACAGTAGAACATAGGATTTTACTGTCCAGGCTTAATCACATGGTGGGGATTCGTGAAACTGTTCTTGGCGGGTTCAGGGCTTACAGTACCTGGCAGACAGAACCCTGAGTGTGAGCTCACGTGGATTTATATCTGCCATAGCTCCTTACACCTCCTTTCACTGGGATCCATCAATTGAAAACGTGGCATTTCCTTTCATTGTTATGCTGATGACAGTTAGTTTTATGTTCCCATCAACAGGAACACCACTCCTCTCTTGCCATGACAAAGATTGGCTGGCCCTCAGTCTTTTTGAGTTTTAAAGACCAAAAAACTGAAGTGATGGTGTTTGATGGTGTCATGTGACCCCTCTAAAATGGATTTGGTCTCTTGGCTCCACATTCTAACAGTCTTGCTTCAATATGCTCAGTGTGATAATTTTCCAGCTGAGGCGGTAAACTAAGGTGAAGCCATTTTTGTCCCATTGTGAAACAGTATTCCATACCATGTTCAGAACGCTGCTGCTCGTGTCCTGGTTGGAGGGACAACATCACACCCGTTCTGTCCCACTGTTCTTTTTAGTGTTTGCTTTAAGATTCTCTCATTAGTTTTTAAATCTTTGAGTGGTCTGGCCCCGCCTTTCATTCACTGAGCTCCTTTACAGTCCAGCCCGGTGTCTCCGCTCAGATGATCGGCTTCTGCTGGAGGTACCGAAGCCTCAAAGGAAGTGTAGAGGTGAACCAGCCTTTTAGCTGTTGTTGCATCTCTTTATCTTGAGTCAAGCATTTTGTCATCCGTGACATTTTACCTCTAAGTTTTTTGGGTTTTTGTCACTTATTCAATCGTTTTTATGATGCTAAGCGGTTTGCTCAACATTCTAATGATGTTAAAGTGCCTTTTAAACAAAGGTGATGATTTAGCGTCTTCAGATGTTTAGACTATATTTTTTCTATTTCTGTGTGGGAGTGTAATATCAGATGTGTGCTAGCTTATAAACAGACTGTAAAATGATGTATCATCCTCATAGCTTCATCTCTGTTCATATCTAGATAAAAACCATTGGATTCAACCACCAGCAGGGTCACTGGGAACGAAAAGTTCAGAACCAGTTCTGACCTTCATCCAACAACCATCTGAGATGCAATCAATAGGTCCTGCTTCTCCTTCCTGAAACCTTGCAGAGATTTTCAGATGATTTATATTAAAACAGGAACATCACAAGCCAGAAAAAGAATCAATGTACAAATAAACAGCTAATTGACCAACAATGAAGAGATAAAGCACCAAGATCCGATTCTTTTCCGTGCATTTCTCCTCTCAGACTCAGAAATGTTTTGGGTTTTTCTGACATTTAAAGTTTATGCTTGAATGACGTTTTAGGAAGGAGGATGGCGGAGAGGAGGTGGATGTGCAAACGTGTGTCATCATCCATGAGGCTGTCTTCTTTTCTCTCTGTGCAAATTTGGCTGCTTTTGGAAAAATCTATGAATATTATCATGTCATTCCTTTTCTAAGGCATAGATGTAGTCATCCTCAAATTCAAATTTTATTTGTCATATACATACATAGTATAATCTGTAGTTAAATATGTTGCACAATTACATGTCTAATTAAGTATGAAAATGACAAAAGAACAAAAAGACCTTTTATTTGTCATGTTTTATTTCTCTTTAAACCGATTCTAGACAAGAGTGTGGATGATTAAGAGATGCAACTCCAATTCTATCATGTTTTTTTTGCCAAATAATTTTTTTTAAATAATCTTTTTTGTACTTTTTTTTTTCTTACTTTATCAAAAAAAAGGTACACCTCTTCTTATCAAACTGAAATCCCCACAAAATATGTTATGAATAAGCTGAAAAACTGTGCAAATCCATCATGATACTGTTGCAACCAGTGTGAAGCTCAGTGTTTTACACTGTTTTACTGTATACTTTATAAGCTCCTTTGTTCTACAATCTGAAATAATTACACTTTTGTTCCAGGCTGCAGCTCACAGTGTCACATAAAAGGTCAAACAGTGGTGGTCGTTTGCCCCAACCACCGGTTTCCATCACTGGGATTTGAACAAGCATCTAACGTAACCGGAAGATTCAAATTTTGCATTTTATTTTCATTTTTTCCATCTGAACAGCATGTGTCCGAGTTCATCTAAACTTTTGTTCAATGCTCACCGAAAAGGTGGTGCAGAGCTCACATGGTTTTGAACTTCTGGATCAAGAGTTAAGCAGAAAAACTTGACCTGTCTGGAAATCGTATCCAAAGACAAAATCCACTTTGTCGGACTCCGCAAGTCATTTTCTGATGTCTTTGGGGATTTTTTGGTTCCTTTTTTGCAGCAAATAACAGCAGCGATGACTCCTCAAGTTCCTCAGGGTTCAAATTAATCTGTAGAAAACAAAAAAACCAAATGCTTAAAAAGCAACAATAATGTCAGTTAATAATTAAAAATAACTTCCTTCTGTAGTCACTGTACATTTGTTTTTTCAATAATTCCATCCCTGGTTGAAGATGCAGAGGCTCACAGACCGTCCCGGCCGGTGTGTGAGGAGAGCTGTACTAACCCGGGCATTTATTTCTAATACTTTTCCTGTGGTTCTTTAATAACAGCAGCATCAAGCTTCTCTTTCAGCAAAGAGAGAAATAATCCCCTAGATGAGATCAGAGCAACAAAAAACCAAAGCTAACCTGAAAGAGCAGCGTTCATCTGCTCCCATTGAGCATCCAACATGTTCATTTTATTAGGGAACGTGGATTTTATAGAAAAATCCTTCAGGTGTTTATTTCTATTCTCTTTGTAATGGAAAGTGTTTAATCTTCTTAAAACAGATGGCCTCTCGTCTTTAGTGTTGTGTGCAGGCTTGTTAACTTGCAACACAGTTTGAAACAGTTTGTAATTAAACCAAACGGTTTAGAAACGCCCATAAATGAAGTGAAGCTGGATATTTTTTTAAAGAACAGCTCTAAAGCTGAAACATAAAGAACATAATGTCATCTCTCTGTGTGTATTTTATGCCATATGAGGGGGGGGGGGTGCACAGCAGAGGACATTATGCAAATAAAAAAGAGAGTGAATAACACCCGACAAAAGAGCTGAATGCATCATATAGGACGTCATTTGCATTTTTAGTTCGGTGTTTGAGTTGGAATGTTGGAAACGTTTTTAACTTGACTTTCAATTTCAGATGAAAGTTGAATAAATTACTCCTTCCATCTTGATGCGCTTCAGCTTCCATGAAGTATTTTTGTTCAAAAAGAGAAAAGTAAAACATGGCACATGTCAGAACCTCTGCTCAGAGCGGATCTTCATTTATCTCCCAGAAGAAATTGAGAAAAGAAAGAAGCTGCTGCTGCTGTGGTGTGCTGAGACAGCTCACACGAGACACCATCCTGCACAAAAAGAGGACTGAACTGAGGACATTTTTCATAGAAAATTGTTAATTTCCCCGTTTTCTTACAGAAGACGCTGAAATCCTGTTGCAGGATCTGGAAACATTTTTTCGATTTAATATCAGAGAGGTCACAGGAGACTCACAACATCCTCAACCCCCCCCCCTTCTACAAATAATTTTGAGCCAAACTCTGAAAGGTTTGCTGGTAAGAAACACCAAGCTTTCAAATTCTTCAACAATGTTGACAAAAGATATGTATGAGGACTGTGTGCAGAACAAAAGAAAAAATGAACCTTTGTTCGATTTAAACTCTTTTATTCTTTGCAACAATATAGAGTAAAAAAATAAATAAAATCACAAGCAAGACCAGTTTATTTTGTATTTCTTTATGTGAATCTGAAAACTGAAGGAGTGCCTTGCTCCTGAACACACTGTTCCTGACATAGCTTCACCTCGTGTTGAGTTACCTTTTGGTGAAGAAATTTTTTTTTTCTTTTTGACTTAATGTATTTTTATTGGCCTGACTCCAAACCAGAAAACTATTTATGTTTCTGCTGCAGTCTAGAATTTCTTGTTTAGCTAACAGATGCGTGTAGAACATAACAGAATTATAACTGAGGAACAGCAATTTTATTTTTTTAGTCCTAGTTTGTAGTTTACACCACATCTGCTGTCGTTTTTTTCTATTATTTTCTTTGTTTTTTGTTGGTTTAGTTGATGTACGTCTTTGTTTTCCTCGTCTGAGCTGGAATCCATATGGCTGGATAGCTCCAATATTGCTCCCCACGTAAAACTCAGACTCTTCTTTTGTCTCCTTGCTGTCTTTTATTTTTGTTCAATTTGCTAGCTTGGCAGTTTTAATTTAGCTGTGATGTGTTGCTGACGGATGAGCCGCTTTCAGAAGGTAACAGATGTAGGTAAGGAATGTGACGGAGGCGAGCGTCCTGAGAATCTGGCACTTTTCCAAAAGGAACCTTCACTTAGAATCAGAAAATAACTAAAATGAAACGAACATTTTTTTTTTTCTGTGCAGCCTGACAGTTTAGATGAACGCTCTTCTGTGGAAAGAATGAACAGGAGAGGAGAGAGCATTCTTGAAGGGAACCAGTGGAAGTGACTCAGAGAATGAATTATTCGGCGGCCCTCTCTGTGACCTGATGGTTAGACAGTCAGTTATCCGGAGAAGGAGCTGGTGATTCAGACATCAATCTCTCTGCTTAAGTCTGTGGCTGCAGTATTAACAGCTGATGACGAGTCTGTGTCAGGATTTCTAGGTGTGTTTTGTGTTTAGGATGAATCATTTTGAGTCATCTTGATGTGAGTCCATCATTGGGTCACTGGGAAAACTGCCATTTAGAATTCTCTCTGGAGTCTTCATGGCCACAAGAGTGAGAGTTACAGGTCAGAGATCATTGAGGGTTTGGGTAGCGTTCTTCTTTGGGACAGGAATGAATGTTTCTGAGCTGGATGGACTGGGATACTGTTCAGAGAGCTCTGGAGGAATTTTGGAGCTCAAACTCCTCAGCGCAGTTCTACAAAGTTCACCCACAGATGTCAGATCCTGAAGCAGACTGCAGCATTACAATGGCTGGCTTCTGCTGCAGAGAGGCTGTCCGGGAAGACACAGAAAGTGTTTGGTTTTATCGTCTGTCACAGACGAGTAGATGTGATGAACGTCCTGTGAGGTCAGAAGTGTCTTTGACACAGAATGCTTCTGTAAGTTTTCAAGGCCAAAACAAAAAGGCTGCAGTGTTCAGGGACCATGTGACACCAGCAACACAAACCGACTCACCTTGAGACAAAAAAATTCAGGGCACCCTGTTGTTTTTAGAGACTTTTTATGGTGAAAATGTTTTTTAATTCAAATAGTGTGAAGTGTAGATATTCTGAAGTAACTAAAACTATTAGAACACAAATGATGGACCTTTGAGTGTGTCTTTGCTGTGAGTGCTTTTAGATGTAGAAGGGACCTTCACCAACATCTGCTGCTTGTTGAAAGACCAACAGCAGTTGGCTCATCTCAGCGTAAAAAAAAACCCAACAGCATCAAAGTGTACAACGAGGAGGTTTCATTTGTACATCTTTACCTGGGATAATCTGGTCAGGGATTTTTTTCACATCACCAGTGCGTTGCGTGAGTTCTTGCTCCATGTACATAAGATGCCCATAAGATGTCAACACAAACTACATTCTGATTGTCTAATTTCCTAGCAGTGCACGTGTCACGTGAACAGAGCCAAAGGGCTCCTTGCTCAGTCCGCAGGATAAAAAAAAAAAAAAAAGAACAATCTGTATGACACACCTACTTAAGTCTTATTTACACTAACGTGTTGTATAAGTGCTCAACAGAAAACAATGTACATGGACATTTGAGTGGCTAGAACAGCGGTCTCTGACCTTGCTCTGTCATGCTGGTCACCTGCGCAGGTTTGGTCATGTTTCACCTACAGACAGACGGTTTCCACCCGTAAGCGCAGTTTGGACGAAGGCTTTAGTATTTTTATGACATGACGCTAATCCAAACATAAAGTTTAAATACAACACATTTTTTTCCAAAAAACTAAAACGTTTGTACCAACCCATTAGAAGTTTGAATCTTTGACATTTATTTGTTTTCTACTGGTTGTAAAACGTTCCTTTTTAGTTCACTTCACTGACATGAAGTTCATTTTTTAAAAAAAACCCTCCATAAGACTAAAAAAATAAAACGATTCCAGGAACGTCTGAAAGCTTTGATCTGTCACACAAACTTGATTGCTTCTCTCTACCTTTTTGTGCGTTTAGGAGTTTGTGTTCTGCAGCCTGACATGTTCAGAGCTTCACTTGCAGCAGATCCTAAAGAGAAGTGTTTCATCACAGAAAAGCTTCAGTTGAGAAAGGATGAATTTGAGCGTCTTGTGTTGGAAGGAGTTTCTGTTTTGCACTGGCATGCATAAGGGCCCTCACAGACTAATGTGTGTTTGATTAACCATGCATTTCCATGAACACTCCAAAGCTTAAGAACGCTGCAGAGCGGGGAAGACAGCTGTGCAGCCTCTTCAAAAAGCGTGCAGAACGCAGGTATGAGGACAGACAGGGACTGCAAAAAGAGAAACCCGAAATGAAAGGACAGAGCTGTGGGAGGGGACCAACCTGAAAACAGGCAGAAACTGATTTCCCCACGAATCCACCTTCCTATATGCTCTGCAGATAAATGACTTTGTTGAGGCGAGGTTTCAGCGTATCTGTGGGAATGCGTAATCTTTGTCAGTGAGCCGTGCAGAGGACCGGTGGGGTGTCTCGTTGTCGGGGGCATCATTGTGCTGCTGCAGCTAATGGGAACCTTACTGGGGCAGAACATTTGACACAAGCAAAGCTTTTAATCTGGCTTCCCTCTTAGCCGAAATCCCACTAACTTGGATTATTATCACACACGACAGGCTTCATTTTCTGCCAAAAGCTCAACACAATTATAATAATCTCATCTCCAATAAAAAAGAAAGACATTTTACTCACTGGTGACATTACTGAAGACGTCTGTTTCTCCGTAGTAGTTTGAAATCCTGAACACTCCTGATGTGGCAATTTTCTTTCTCTGGTACAGGATGTTTCTTTGTTTGTGCACTAAACCAAATCAAACTTTATGCTTTAACCATTAAAGGTTAATATTATGCATTTGACCTCAAGATAAATGGAGATACGTGGAGGAATAGTAAAAAAAATGCTATTAAAAAGATTGAAATGAAGGGAGAGCAACAGACATGTCAATAGGAAAGATCAAAAAGCATTTAAATGCAAATAGACTTCACTATTTGTCATTCATAGAACAGTCTTTTATTTGAGTCAAAAAGCATGCTAGTGCATTTCATGTAATGGAAAACTCAGTCTTTAGTTCTCATTTTTGTAAAACTCCTCATCCTCCAGACTTAAGATTTCTCCATTTTCATCTTTAATCTCCTCTTTGCTTGCAGTTCAGTCATGATTGATTTGATAAGACACAGTTTCATTCAATATTAGATTTTCTCATGCAAACCAGAGTAGCACAATACTTCTATTTCTTACATTTACTGTAAGTTCATGCAAAAAAAAAAAAACATTTAGCACTTTAAAGTGAGATGTGTGATGACATGAACAGCTGAGACTCCCTGAGTTTCTGGTAATATGACACCAGAAGTATTTATCATGTTAAGACCTCAGTCACATGCACCCGTATGGGACACAGATGAGACAGAGGCGTGTCCTAAGGATTTTTCACTTTTTTCAATCCACCCCAAAAAATGGAACACTGTGCAAGGAGCCTGTCAGTGCTGTTCATATAGAAGTGTGCACTCTCACATGCCCCGTGTGCACTGTATCTGCTCTGTGTGCGCAAATGAGCTAATAATTAAGTAATTAGACAGGTTAGTTTGTGTGGGCATCCTGTGGGCACTAACATGTCAGCTGTATACCCCATGTGTGCTGCATTTGTGTCAGATCAGTAAAGAGCCATTACTCACACCTTACTAATGACTAGAGCATGACATAAGCACACTGTGCAACAGCGTCACCTGTACGTTATAAGAGAATGCAACTTCCATTAGCCTTACAGTTACTTCATGATGCACTTACCACACACACACACACACACACACACACACACACACACACACACACAC
>BSAI01000119.1:1618535-1665126 GCA_036245035.1 Adrianichthys oophorus | reverse complement strand
ACACACACACACACACACACACACACACACACACACACACACACACAACAATGGCACGTTATAATGTTCCTAAAGGTCACCGTACAAACCTCAAAGGAACCGCGAGACACACCTGCACACCCCTTAAGATGCAGCCGCTCCTCCCTACAACACTCCATGGACCCGGACAACCAAAAAACCCACAGCAATGTCTCAACCCCTGTGCCTTTACATGTAATAAAGGTGAGCTCTGGCCCCTTACTGACCGCATGATAGCTGTACATGTTCTTCAGTTGTCTCAAATCTTCTTTTTTTAAGAGTAGTCATTTTAAGAAATCGAACATGAGTTAGGTTTCCTGTAAGTCAAAGTTTAGTAATATTGAAATTGACTCGTTTCAGTTTTTTGCGTATTTTGAAATTGATTAAAAAATATCAATAATTGTAACAGTTCTACAGACAGATAATTATGAATGTTAGAGGAAAAGGAACTCGTCGTCTGCATAAAACTTTAGTCATTACAGGCGTGTTTTGTTTTACCTCCATTCACACCAGCACACTGTCTCGTTGCTTTGGCCAGGGGAATGGAGAGCAGGAGAGTCTGGTTCCTCTTAAGAGGAAAACTGTTGGAAGTCCTTTCTTTTTGTTTTAACTGATGGATTCAAACTTAAATCTGCGCAGAGCAGATGCTGTTTTAGCATCTAGTAAGAGTTAAATGCTTTCCTGGATTTTGTTAGAAGTATAATCTATGATATATTGACAGGCTGAGATGTGTTTGTTGGTCCACATAGAGTTCAGGGAAGCTTTCAGACATTTTATGAATTATCAGCAGAAATGAACCAACCTGAGAGAGGAATATGTACTAGAAATGTCTACACGACTGCAGCTGTTCCTGATCAGAGGATGTCAACTGTCACTTAAATGTGGAAATAAAAGTGATCTCAGAATCCCATGAAAGACAGAAAGACAAATGTGACCCACATGCCGTCCCACATCCTTCAAATACATGCAAGAGTGTGCTGACTTGCGAACAGCGGGGAGTCCTGACTGGACCGAGAAAGCTGAAGATCACCTCACGTCTCAGTGCAAAAGATTCATGCTGACTGATCAATGAAAACACATCAACAACTTCCAGTGCAGAAATACAGAGAGCTCTCTCCTGGGATCTTCTCTGATTTGGCACAGAACATGCATCATGTTGCTGCATGAGTGGGACCATCTCTGCATCTCGTCTTGGATTAAAAAGGGTCTGTTAGATTTCTAAAATATAACCACATACATACATCAAAACAGTTTGTGCAGGTACATTAAGATTAGGTTTTGAAACATTAGCTGAATTTTGCTGTAGAGTAACTCTTCAGAAAAAGCAATAATATCAATGTTTTGTTTCTTATATAATGTTCCTCTGGGAGCAACAATCACAGCAGGATTAACCACACCAGTTTACAAACTCTGATTGCCTTAAAAATACATGGAGCTCAATTTTACATCACAAAGTCAGGTTTATATAAGAAGTTACACAAAAGTAGGTCAGATGGAAAATAAAAAACAAAACAAAAAAAAACAAACTTCAGAGTGTTACGAAAAAGAGGAGGACACCACAGTGTTTGTTCATTTGGAAGCAATGAATATTTGGTTTTCAAAGAATTCTTTTATCTTCTATAAAAACAAACTTAACAGATTTTTCTGTGTAAAAAGGCAACGAGATGTGAACTCCCATTTGACACTTTTATTCCTCCTTAAAGGTTCACTGGATTTCTGTAGAGAAGGAAAAAAAAGAAAGAACTTTGACAACATCAACCTTCTTTTACTTTATTTTTCCAATGAAATGTTTGCACTGCTTTCCCTGTTCCTCAGGTAGTCTGTTAGCAACCGTTAGGCTTATTCCAGTGATGAATGACGTTGACTGAAGGTATGGTCACAGCACCCATGCAGGGGGTTGACCACGTCAAAGGACGTTATGACAACAGAACGTGCCATTGTCATGTGTGTGGTCAGTGTAACGTGAATTATTCATACGGTCAATGTAGAACACGAACTTGTAACAGACGGGTGATGTTTTTGCTTTTGTCCTTACGCCACACTCTAGTCAACAGTAAGGTTAGAAGACTGGCTCCTTCCTGACTGTGCATAACTGCCACATGCACAGGGTGTGGAAGTGATACGCAAAACCGTAGGATGTCCACACAAATGACAATGATGGCACGCACTTATCACGTGAACAGGACGTAGAGACTACTTGCGCAGTTTTCCGTAGGCCTACGTCACCCTTACATGGTGTTTAAGTGTTTACTACAACCTGTCGGCTGCAGCATGTCTGTAGAAAAAATGTGTTCACTGAGCGGCCTTTAATCTTGATATTTAATGGTTTGACCATTTTCTACCCACAGCTCGTATCCACCTATCAGGGCAGATGTGACTGTGGCTTTGTAAAGTGCGCTTCTATCTTGATTTAAGACCTAAAGGGTTTTCCAGCACAGTTTCATTCATACATGCACACACACATTTACACGCTACTGGTGGCAGAGCTGCAAGACACTAACCAGACACCAGGGGCAGGATCAAGGTCATAGAAACTGAAGCTCGGATTTTTCCATCCTGAGGTGTGCTTCAATAAATTTTAAATGTAATATAATTTTATTTTTACAGACCACTAATGTCCTTCTTGAACTCTGAAAGGACAGGTCCATCGTTCTTTGCAGGGCTCTGAAGCTCAGCTCAGGCGCATACAGACCCTTCGCTCGTATCGTTCCAGGAAGTAACAAACAGAGAAATGTCTCACTTTACCTTAGCTCAGACTGTTTGAGTGCATCAGATACTTTCTTATATTACATTTAAAGTGCTGATGGATTTTCAGTAATCTGACAGCAAAACCAAGATGTGCCTCAGACTGTGAAGGGCTGAGACCAAATCACTAATAGAGTGTGGGTTTGCTTTAACATGGCCTTAAGATGCACCGGTGAACTGTCCAAGAACCCAGAGACAGTGGGTGAGTCCCCCCCCCCACACTTCCATCTGTCTGCACCACATGAATAGACTGAAAGAATTTTTAATTCATGTTGCACATCTTTGTTTTGCCTGCAGCATCCTCATGCAAAGCTGAAGTGAGATTACAGTTTATGCTTTGACAGTAACACAACCAGTTGTGACTTGTTGGCACATAGATTGCCTGCAGGCTGTGTTCCTGCACCGCCTCCAATAACAAATCTGTCAGCACTACTCTGCTAAATGGAGTGTAAATAAAACATGAAAACAAAACTCTTCTGCTCCAGACGTCTCCTGGTAAAACTATTAAACAGCCTCTGTCTGATGATCATGATTCAGCTGTTTTTTAATGACTAGACACAAGTATAGCAGTCAAGTCTTGTACTCAAGAGAATTTCAAAATGAAATGTCCAAAGTAGGAGGAAAAAGTAGTCATTCAATAAATGATTGCAAAAAAAAATGTAAATAGTGTACAGTAAGAGTTAGAAAACTTCAAGAATAATTTTTAAATATTAAAGATTTTTTTTGTTTCTACCAGGATCTAGGACACAATACTTAATGGGACTTGAAGTTATTTGCTAAATTAAAAAACTAAAGAAAACAAGCTAATTTATTTGGTATTTCGTTTAGAGTACAAAAGAAACAATGGTTTAATTTACTCAAGTTCTGAATAAAAAAAACAAAAAAAAAAACCAACAAGATCCCTTTGTGTTGCTTGGAAACGTCAAGACAGCATGGTAACTTCAATATTGATTAAGTTTAAACAAAAAAAAAAAAAAAAAAAAAAAAATCTCTTGTCAGGAAGTGGAGGCTTAAGACCCAGAATGCAGGAGACTGGGCTTGGTAGTGGAAACATGAACATTTACTAAATGAACTTGAACAGGACAAAACCCATGAAGTAACAAAGAACCAAAAGACTGATAAACAGATGAGCTGACACCCAGACACCCAGTATATAGGCTGAAGGCTATTAGCAGAAATGAAAACAGCTGTGGAGAATTATGGACCTTCAGTGACTCTGACTGGAACTCCAAATAAACCCACGTATCACAGAGAAGAGAAGTGTGCAATCTTCACACACTTCAGAAATATTGAAGCTTGGCTGTAGGTTTTTTTATTTTGTTTTGTTTTTTTACAAAAGATTCCAAGAAAAAATAAAGTGTAAAAAATCTTTACCATACACAGAAAACAGAATGTGCGCCAGTGAAAGGGCAGGAAGCCAGCAGCCAGAACATGTGGAGAAGCAAGGTCTGGATTTGGCTTTTATGTTGATTGATGGGACTCAAATTCAGTTTTATTTATTAAAGCATTAAACATAAAAACATATTATAAAAAAATCAGCAATAAAAAGCCCTTTACACACAAACATGTTCTACAAAAACAAAAAGGGAAAAACAACCAATAAAATCAAACTATACTATAGGAACATGTAAAAATTACTTAAAAGCTAAGCAAAATGATGATTTTTAGTTTTTTTCTTAAATACCTCAATTCCACAGGTGAGGTCTACGGTGCTGGAATGAGGACTCGCTTTGGGTTTTTTATCTGACCTCCAGCAGACCTGCACCTGAGGACCTGAGGGCTTTGGGAGGGTCATAAGCTAGAAGCATTTCTGATAACAGTGAAGGTCCAGTTCAATTAATACATTTAGGTACAAATACAAATAGGTTCTTAAAATCACTCCCAAAGGATGACACACCAGGAGCTTCGATAGATTTTAACATCAGCAGTCAATACCACAACCCAAAATCTCAAAGATAAAACAGCTGCAACAAAATTCAGAAGATAAAAGAAGACGAGCATCAGTTCTTTTTCTCTGTCCCGCTGCGTTAAACCATCATATGCATTCAATTTGAACCACAGTAACTCTTTCTTTGTTCTGAAATAGCCCCTAAAGGCCCAAAGGACTTCCATCTATTTTTAAAAATGAACCCTGGACAGTTCGTTAATAAAGTGTGTTTTTGTCAGAGTTAGCCAAACGCCAACGTAGTTTCAGCATACAGCAGAAACAACGGCAACATCTCAGCAAAGAGCATAGCAATAGCAGAAAAAATGTTATCACTCAAGGATAGTGATTAAATATAATGTTCTGCTGCTTTCAATTTGCCATTTATCCAGCATGCACCTTGATGTCGGCTTGACATCAAAATTGAGTTGATATTTGATCCAATCAGTGGACAACGTCATGTTAACTTTTGTTTTCATATCAATGTTTCAGTCTTGGAAATACATGAACATAGAAATTCAACCACACATGAAAAAACAAAATTAAGAATGCTGGGTAGTATAGTTAACCGTCAATTGATATCAATTCGATGGCTACATGTTAAACTTCAAACTGACGTCAATTTAATTTTAAATGGACTTCCATGCGTCTTCTGTAGGATTTAGGTTTAATTGCATTCATTTAGGGTTAATTACATCTCAGCATGTGGCTTAAATTGATTTTTGATGTTTTTTTTCATTCAAATCAAACTGAATTGGAATGGGCCTACGATTCAACACTGCTGCATATCCTGGCAGTCGCATCGGTGAGACTAGAAATATCACTGTACCCAGTGACAGTTGATGTTGAAATGGCGTCAAATCAACATCAAAGCTTGACATCAAATTGACGTCAAAACTTTATTATCAGTTTGAAATCATGATATTTATCCCTTTTAATATCATGTCCATCCATCCATCCATTTTCTGCTGCTTATCCCGGACCGGGTCGCAGGGGCAGCAGTCTAAGCAAAGATGCCTAGACTTACCTCTCTTTGGCTACTTCCTCCAGCTCCTCTGGGGGGACCCCGAGTCGTTCCCAGGCCAGCCGAGAGACGTAGTCTCTCTAGCGTGTAGTGGGTCTTCCCCAGGGCCTCCGCCCAGTGGGACATGCCCGGAACACCTCCCTAGGGAGGTGTCCAGGGGGCATCCGAACCAGATGCCCGAGCCACCTCAACTGGCTCTTCTCAATGTGGAGGAACAACGGCTCTATTCCGAGCTCCTCCTGGGTGACCGAGCTACTCACTCTATCTCTAAGGGAGTGTCCAGCCACCCTGCGGAGGAAGTTCATTTCGGCTGCTTGTATCCGGGACCTCGTTATTTGGGTCAAGACCCAGAGCTCATGACCATAGGTGAGTATTGGAGCATAGATCGACCGGTAAATTGAGAGCTTTGCTTTCTGGCTTAGCTCTCTCTTCACCATGACGGACCGCTACAGTGACTGCGGCACCAATCCGCCTGTCGATCTCATGCTCAGATCTTCCCTCACTCGTGAGCAAGACCCCAAGATACTTAAACTCCTCCACTTGAGGAAGGAGCACTCCACCCACCCAGAGGGCAAACCACCTTTCTCCGGTCGAGAACCATGGCCTCAGACTTTGCGGTGCTGACCCTCATCCCAGCCACTTCACACTCGGCTGCAAACCGTTTCAATGCATGCTGAAGGTCCTGGCTCGATGAATCCAACAGGACATCATCTGTAAAGAGCAGAGAGGAAATCCTGTGGTTCCCAAACCAGACCCCCTCCGGACCCTGGCTGCACCTAGAAATTCTGTCCATAAAGACTATGAACAGAACCGGTGACAAAGGGCAGCCCTGCCGGGAACAGGTCTGACTTACTGCCGGCTATGCGAACCAAGCTCCTGCTCTGGTCATACAGAGACTGGACAGCCCTGAGTCAGGCTCCCCGGACCACATACTCCCAAAGTACCCTCCACAGGACACCACGGGGCACAAGGTTGAACGCCTTCTCCAAATCCGCAAAACACATATGGACAGGATGAGCGAACTCCCACGAACCCTCCAGCACCCTAGACAGGGTGTAGAGGGGGTCCACAGTTCCAGGACCAGGACGGAAACCGCTTTGTTGTTATTGAATCTGAGATTCAACTATCGGCCGGACTCTCCTCTACAGTACCCTGGCATAGTATTTCCCAGGGAGGCTGAGGATTGTGATTACCTGGTAGTTGGAACACACCCTCTGGTCCCCCTTCTTGAAAAGGGGAACCACCACCCGTCTGCCAGTCCAGCGGTACAGTTCCCGACTGCCGCGCGATGCTGCAGAGACGTGTTAACCAAGACACTCCCACAGCATCCAGAGACTTGAGGTACTCAGAGTGGACCTCATCCACTCCCGGTGCCTTGCCACAGAGGAGCTTGTTGACTACCTCTGTGACTTCAACTTGGGTAATGGACAGTCCCACCCCAAGGCTCTCAGCCTCTGCTTCCTCAAGAGAAGGCGTGTCAACAGGATTGAGGAGATCCTCGAAGTATTCCTTCCACCGCCTGACAATGTCCCCAGTCGAAGTCAGCAGCTCCCCACCTGCACTGAAAACGGTGCCCGCAGAAAACTGCTTCCCCTTCCTGAGGCGCCAGTCAGTTTGCCAGAACCTCTTCCAGGCTAACCAATAACCTTCTCCATGGCCTCACCGAACTTCTCCCAGGACCGAGTTTTTGCCGCAGGTTTTTGCGAGGTGGAGAACATGGTCCATTCAGACTCAATGTTACCAGCCTCCCTCGGTACCTGTTTGAAGCTCTCCCCGATGTGGGAGTTAAAGACTTCCTTGATGGAGGACTCAGCCAGACGTTCCCAGCAGACCTTCACACTACGTTTGGGTCTGCCAAGTCTTTCTGGCCTCCTTCCCCGCCAACGAATCCAACTCACCATCAGGTAGTGATCACTGGACAGCTCTGCCCCTCTCTTTACCCGAGTGTCCAAGACACACAGCCGAAGGTCGCCTGAAACGATTTCAAAGTTGATCATCGATCTCCTGCCGAGGGTGTCCTGATGCCATGTGTTTTTATGGACACCCTTGTGCTCAAACACGGTGTTTGTTATGGACAAACTATGACGAGCACAGAAGTCCAACAACAAAACACCGCTCGGGTTCAGACCAGGGAAGCCGTTCCTACCAATCACACCCCTCCAGGTGGTACTGTTGTTGCCCACGTGGGCATTGAAGTCACCCAGGAGGACAATGGAGTCCCCTGTTGGGGCGCTGTCCAGTACCCCTCCGAGAGACACCAAGAAAGGTGGGTACTTCGAACTGACCTGTCCCCCACTCGAAGGCAACGGGACGCAACTCTCTCGTCCACCGGGGTGAACTCAAACACTTGGCGGCTAAGCTGGGGGCTCACAAGTAAGCCCACGCCAGCCCGCTGCCTCTCACCATGTGCAACTCCAGAATGATAGAGTCCAACCCCTCTCGAGGGACTGAGTTTCAGAGCCCAGACTGTACGTAGAGGTGAGCCCATCTATATCTAGCCGGTACCTCTCAACCTCTCGCACAAGCTCAGGCTCCTTCCCTCCCAGAAAGGTGACGTTTAATGTCCCAAAATCCAAGTTCCATGACCGGGGTTTAGGTCGCCGAGGCCTATCATGTGTCATGTGAATTTTACATTTGGACCAATAAATTAATAACACTAATAACAGAGGTGTAAAACATACAATAAATGGTTTATTGGAATATGTACACTAAAAAAAAATTCATTTGTTAGGTGAACATAAAAACATTTTGAAAAGTATTCCCATCTAAATCAAATGTGTTAAAATAGCAATAAACATTTGTGTTCGGAGATCTGAATGCATTTATGTTGGTGCAACAGAATTTATTAATGTTGCTGTAACATGGTGATTAAGGTGCAGTTTAAGTAGATTTGTGAGTTATCTCAACTTGAATAATATTGTTAAGTGATACTTAATATAATGTACTTCTAAAATTTTAAATTTAAATAATTCATGCTAACCCAGCAAAACCAAGATTTAAAAATCAGAAACGGTTTAAGTTTCAAAAGTATGTTTTATTCATGTAAACACTCATGAAATAATTGATATTCAGTCATTTAAACATAAGTCCAGTTCAACTCCATCTGGTGTCTAAGAGAAAATATAAACCAGACAGAAATAACACTAAGTCAACTTGAATACAAATGTTTCAAATCTTGTGATCACAAGGAGTGGGATGGGTCCGCAGGTCCTTTAAAACAATTAGACCCCACTTTGAGAGAATCACCAGTTCTGAGAAATTTACATTTTTCTTTATTTGCATCACTTTTTTTTTAAATACAACTCCTGTCAGAGAAATGATTAAACCACAAAGAACATCAAGATTACTTCAACCAATTATTTAAGAGCACAATAGTGAGGATTCTGTGCTTTAGTTTGGGTTTGTTATTTCTGGACATGTTCTGAGTTGTCCTTGTCAGTCACAGCAGTTTGAGGTTAATCATCCACAGCTGTCCTCATTCAGTTCATCAACCTCAGTGTGTTTAAGTGTCTGGTTTTCAGGTCATCTGCTCTGCCTTGCCACCCCCACGGTTCTCCAAAATTTTGTATTTTGTATTTTTATGATTATTATTATGATTATTATTATTATTAGTAGTAGTAGTAGTAGTATTATTATTAAATGTCTTAGTTTCTGTCACCAAGCCTGGTCACCTGCATTTTGGGTCCTTCTCCTCCACTAGCAGCAGGGTCAGGTCATCTGCTGCAATCATCATGTTACAGCAACAATAATAAACTCTGTTGCACCAACATAAATGCATTCAGGTCTCCTGACATAAATGTTTATCACTTTGACACATTTGATTTAGATTGAAATACTTAACAAAATTTTATTATGTGTCCAACAAATTATTTTTTGTTTATTCTTTGTTTTATACATCTGTTATTAGTTTTATTCATTTTATTTGTTCAAATTAAAAATTCACATGACATCAGAAAGGGATAAATATCCTATCAATCTGACATTAAAGTTTTGATCTCAATTTGATGTTCAGCTTTGATGTCATTTCAACATTGATGGCCCTCTGTTGTTGCTGCTGCTGCTGCTGCTGCTGCTTTTGTCTTTTGAATGCATTCGCTCTTTGAGTCAGACATCAGCACACTATCCTGTGTGTTCTCATGAGAACAATGCTTGTTTTCTTATGAGAACGAGATAGTAGATGTCGTTATCATGAGAAAAAAGAAAAGGTGGGGGGTATGCTGTTCATAGTGTCTGTAGCAAACATTTAAAATCAGCAAATCATTTCACAGAAAAACAATTCGACCACAAAAACCTAATTTTGTACAGCTGAGAAGTTCGGAAATATAGCTTTTTACCTTCTGCATTTTCAAGACCAAAAAAAACGCCAACATACAGACTTAAAGCCTGGAGAGCTCACGGGGTCAAGTTTACCCGCTGCTATTTTTTAAAGTTTTTTTTAAGCTTTTGCTGTTGCTGCTCCCCAAAATGAACAAACTAGCAGATCAATATATTGGCAGGTTAAATTTAAAAGACCCCCCCCCTCCATTTTTTTCTTGGGTTTTCTTAAGCAGCTTGTGCAACAAAGATGGGGTAAGATAAGTGTCAATAAGAAGCGTGTTCATAAAGGCAAAGTTGTGCATGAATTAATACTTTGGTAGTAAAACTGTTTTTGATTTTAGTTTTTGCAAAATTGTGCACAAATTATTAATTTGTGTGCTTTTCTTAAGCATGCATTTCTCACTGACAGTTATCTGACCCCATATACATACACCCTGAACATTGATGCACTGAGGGGCGCCACTGGTGTGGCTCGCCCAGGGCGTCATTTGTGCCAGGACTGCCACAGGTTAAAATGATCCAAATCTGGTGAATTTTGCGCCAAGCTTTTTCATTCATGATTTGTGAAAGACTTGGTGTCATAGAATTCCAACCGAGCACAAACCGTAATTATTTCTCCTTCATGATAAATTTTTATACAGTTGGCTCTTCCGTGAATTGAAAGGACGCTATCCATGCATCACTATCAAATCAGAGTCCCTGATTGGTCAAAGTTCAACTGGTTTCATCGATTCAATTGTCGTGCAATTTGTACAAACAAAAACTGACTTGATGATTTGCGTATGTGAACACACAAATCCCTTTACATGTCTACATAGACTTTTCATTGAAAGTGGCCGCTTGAACATGCTAGGCTGAGGATGTTGTGAACGTACATGAGATGTTAGAATATACCAGTGTTTCATAGTCAGACTTTCGCTATCTTTTCACTCAGACTAATAAAGACACCCGTCTGTGAAGTGACGTACAGAACCTGTTCTCTGTTCTTGTCCTGGTTACGTCTCTCTGCTTATGGTTCTTACATCCAGTAGATCTTAGTCACTCTATCATTTATTATTTATTTGGGTAGCTCTACCTCCAGCTACCAGACTGACTGACTCAGGCAGATCCTTTCTTTCCTGAGCTTGTGTTGATGGAGCTCTTCATCTTCACTGCTGCTCATCATCAGGGTGAATGTTCGGGGAGCAGACTGAGATAAAGAGAATATGTGATGCCATCCATGACTTTCAATTAACAAGTTGCTTTTCAGAATATCAACAGTTTTTGAACTTTTTTTAAAATATGCAACAAGTTAAATTAATTTGTCTAAAGCTTGTAACCTAAAGTATGAGGGGGGCAAAGGGGGGGTTGCTTTTAGTTTTTTCTCTTTTTGGTAGTTTGTAGTTTGTCTTTAATTGTAAAACGCTTCGAGCTGAAACACATGAAAAGTGCTGTTAATAAATAAAGCGTGATAAGTTCAGTTTGTTGAATAATAACCGAACAAGGTCAGAAGATACTCAGACTTTTTTTGTTCTGCCAAATGTCAATATGAAATGTGAACAAATTAAAAAAATAATACTACAGCTGATGATCACTCCATTTACTGGGGGTGAAAATGAAGAATATAATCACAATAATTAGCAAACTAACCAAAAAGTAAAAACATTTAATTTAACATGCAATAAAAGCACCATCACAGAACTAACTTACATTATGTTTTAAAAAGAATAAAATGGATCAAATTTGAGAATATTAAAATCTTGTATTGGAAGAAAAAGTAGCAGTGGTGGAATTTTTGCATGATCATAGACTCTCCACAGGTCTGAGTGTAGTTTGATGTGTTAATGTGTGGTTGATGTCATGTAAGCACCAAAAATGTCTAAATTTATGTGGCAGATTTGGAGATGACCTGTGAGGGGAAGTATGCTGAATTTATCTTCTGCAGAAACGACTTCATTTCACTTTTTGGGATGATGCCGAGCAATGCTTCGTCAGCTTTGCATAAATTCCCGTGAGAATCAGATCAAGTTTGTTCTTAGTAAAACTGGAACAGACATCAGGACTAGCAGAAGAAATGTGAAACTCGTGATTCATGGAACATGGCCCCAGGAGCCACAAAGGGAGGCTGTCATGTTGAGTACTACTTACCTCAGATGAAAAGTAGGAGCAGAGACGACACCTCATGCATGAAGAGCATCACAACCCACAGAGCGTTTATCAAACCTCATCTGAATATGCAGGATGACTTTAACAAATGGGAACAAAGCAGCTGTAAAAAAAAAGAGAATTGGGGGGGGATCCAACTGAAATGAGGACAGTCAAAAGAGCAAAGATTGCAGAGTTCTGTTCACTTCAACAAACTTCTTAAACTATTGTTGTTTTAAAAAACGCAGTCACCTCCCTTGTGTTTGAGATGGAATTACCAAACCCTGACACAAGGTCAGATCAGTCATCTTTAACCCATACTTTGTGCACCATTTTGTGTAGTTTTATTTATTTTCAGTTGTGTATGTCTACTGGACTTATCATGAATCAAACATAGGATTCTGAATGGCGAGAATTCAGGTAGAACTGGGTTTGGTTCCTTGACCGACCCAGGCATTTGGAGCCATATGCACATGTTTTAATGGCGTAGCACAGAGTCAGATTTCAGGCGAGGGTCAAAAACGCAATGGCAACACTGGATGGCGAATAAACAGGCGAGTGTAAAGGCACTCGGAATCCAATACAGGATAACGCTCAGGCTGTCAGCTAGGAAAAACAAGACTTCGCAATGATGCGTAGACTGGAAGAGGTATTTATGCTAGCATTCATTCAGTTCTTCTCTTCAGATGCATCACAAAATGAAAAAAAAGACTAATAAAGATGCAGTTAGTTTTGATCCAGTTTTCCTAACATACAAAGACTCAGAGCCTAAAGTTTCTAAAAAATAAGGTTTTTAGTTACAAGGAGGACAGAGAATGAACACATTCAAATCTGCACTGTTGTAGAAATCAAGAATTCTGATCACGCACAAACACAAAGAGGATGACGCAGACGGCTGACATGAAAGGCTGCAGTTTTCTTCCACTGGGTCAGTTCAGACACATCTCCTAAGGCGTAACTGACCCAGTTCTGAGTCTTGTTGTGGGTCTGGTGTTGGGTACGATTGGAAGTTCTTGAATTACATCTTTGTAGCAAAAAAGAGAGATCAACGAGAGCATACATCCTGATTCAGTGATATGATAATGTTAAATCAACTGTTAGAAAAAAAAAAAAAACTCCCAACAGCTGATTTAAAAATAAAGCAGTTAATTTTTAACAAATGTGACCATGTAGTTCATTTCTTTAGATCTGCAGTGATCTTTAAGGAAGTAGAAAGTTTGGTTTGATTTTGGGAATGGGACACGTAAAGAAATAAAGCTGTTTTTTGGCCTTTATTTCATCCAAAAAGTTTTGTTTACTGAACACTCTTAAAGTTAGCATCAACTGGTTCCTGACTTACAACAAGCCTTAAAAATATATGTTAGTGTTTGTGAGGCGAAAAAGTTAAACGTTTATAACTTTTACAAAATAATTACAAATTATAAAAGTTGTGACTAGAAAGAGTAAAGAAATTATAAAAACCAAAAAAGCTTATGAATTTCAGCAGATTTTGACCGTTCCTGTGCATTAACAGTTAAGTCAAAATTGTCACAATTCTGCAACCCAAACATGCATTACATTACAACAACAAAATGGAAGATGCAAATAAGTGGAACAAATCTTTATTTTTGCCATGTAAAGCTGCAGCATGACGGTGTTGTTTAGTTCAACTCCTTATATGATAAGAAACACAAACATCTTAAAAACCAGATTCTTTCTTCAGGATGTTCCTTTATGACTCCCATAAATAAGAAAGTAGGTCGAACTCCTTCACGCCCTGTTTGAAAACACTCAGACCTCATGAGGAGACAGAAAAATGTAAACGATACCCAACTAAGCAAAACATTTGCTTTGATTGTGACCACATCCTTAGCAGTTTAAGCCTGTAAATAATTAAAACATTATGAAACAGGGAAATGATGCACCTCATACATGTATGTCAGCATCACAGACTCCAAAATCACACAATTTTCCAGCTATCACACACACTCAGCATAATATGAACGTTTTATTATATGATATAATTGGGATTCCATCTAGTGTGAAAATGTACCTTTTTTTGTGGCTTATTTTCTGGGTCACAGCATATGAACTGCTTACGCAACTGATTATTTTCATTTCATGGAGATGATATAAGAAGGCAGCTAAAAAAATTAGGCCAGCCTTTAAAACTAAAAGCATCTGACAGTTAGACAAATGATATAAAATAAAAGCTTCTTAATTGTTATTTCATAAGAGGCCTTGAATTTAGCAGATGAACTTGGTGAAACCACCTTTTTCTCTAACTTATTTTTCTTTCTTTTTCATTCATAATAGAATAACAGATGATTATAGTTAATTATCTGCTGGCAACCCTTCATGGGTGTCATGGTCAGGCAAACAAGTGAGAACCCAAAAGTAGGGAAGAACCAGAAACAAAGATGTAACAAAGTCCCAGGAACTGTTTAACCAAACACTCAAAGTGCATAAACACAGCAAACCAGAAATGAAGCCAGACGAGCCGACAGTAACGGTTCAGGGAGGCATGCTATGACTGCTTAACACAGGCGGGTCCAAACAGAGGGCCAGATTTGGTGTGATGACCAAGCACATTCTTTGACCCTCATAATAACAATAAAATGGAAATGAACTGTTTGAAAGTTTGATGGCAATGGAGAATTTATATTTCACATAAGTTCAAATACTTAAGAACAAATGATATGGGCAAAATACAGAAACATAAACTGTAGTATCAGTTGTGACGATTAAGACTGTTCAACTATAACATTATTATTTGGTATGCTGTTTGTTTGTTTTTGTTTTCTTCTTTAAGGGACACGCTTCAATAAGCTAAGCTTCTGCCTCTAAAACGTGAGTCTAAATTATTTTTGTTGTTGTTATTGTCGTTGCTATCACCTGTGTGTGCCATGTTGAATACTGTTGACATGTTTGAAACACATTTTATTAAATAAAGCTTAATGACCAGAATTAAAGACATTCATTCTGGAAAAACCTTTCATCAACTTAAAGTCTGTGTTCATATGAAATGTTAAATTATGCATGAGCTAATGCTCGCAGTAAACTTCAGAATTTAGATCATGTGAACAGGAAAATATAAAATATAATGATTTAATTCAGAAATACAAACACAGAAACTAATAAATCTGCTCTTTTCATTTGACCCTGGAGGCTGTGAAGGTGTTGGCACATGTTTAAACGGCCTATAAAGTAATTTATCCAATCACAACCAAGTAATCACACACAATTCTAAGTGTCGAGGGCCTCGTATGCTTGATTTTATGACAGGAGCCTAAAATCCAATGGAAATTTGGACGAGGGCCGGACTTTGGACATGCCTGATCCTCAGGAAAATGGGTGGAGTCAAATCCAACCTGCACAGGAACCCAAGAAAAGGCAAATGTTGAAACTAAAGGAAACCAAACAAGCAAATCATAACAAATGGTGCACCCTGCTTTTGATTGGCTCCAGGTACCCCGACAGGGTTTAACCATTAAACCTGGAGCTCCAGTGTTTACATTCTTTCAACTACCGTAACTCTTCAGCCATAAATGCAACTATTCCAGTGGATTCTGAAGCGGAGAAAAATGCTTTTGTGCCGTTATGCAACACTTTACAGTAGCCAAAATGAAAAGCTGCTTTTATGAAATCAGCTGTTTCATGTTGATTATGTTAATAATGGTCGAAGAGTTGCAGTTTGTCAAAGAGTGTGTGTTGTTTATGTGTAGCCAGTGACATTTCTGATGTTAAAGAGTTAAACAGGTTTAGAAGATGGATTGTCTGCCTCCTTTTACCCCCTTCTCCCCTGCAGCCCCTTCAATGACAGAATTAACTCTTCGTTTTTGGTCACCTTAAGAACTCCTGCTTGGCAGCTGTAATCTCAGGATCTTTCACTGATATTTCTTCCTTCTCTTCACTGAAAACTTCTGAACAAATTCAAAATATCCAGCATGAGCCGTTCCTCACTCCTCCATTCTTGTCACTTCCAGAAAGAAATTCAATATCCTCAAGTCTGTCTTCTGTTTTTTTCTTTTTTTTTCTTTTTCTGAGTCCTGTAGTCTAAAAGTCCCAGAACATTGCTGGTCCCACTAACAAGTACTGACATTTCTCCAACTTTCCTCTCCTTAGTTTTATGACTGAAAATGATGCAATCTCATCATTCCACTCAACAAACAGGTATTCATTCATAAACTGTCTGCCTTTGATTATTTGGCCTCCCACAGCAAACCTCCACCTCTCTTTGTATCTTTATTTAACCAGATGAAAGCCATTGATCACGATCTCTTTTTCAAGCGTGACCTGACTTTGGGATATGTACATTATCAAATCTAAAGTTTAAGAAATTGACAGTGATTTTATAAGGCAGTATATCTAGACAGTCATGTGGACGGTGGAAAAAGCAGCACTGCATGAAAGTACAGTACTTATACAGTCATTGGTTAACAATGTAAATTAGAAACATGGGCAGTAGTGATTAGAATTGTTTTCTTTGCTAGACAGAAAGGCATGGAATAATCTAAATGAAGCCAGTTCAGATCATTTTACTTGAGTTTGGATAGAGTTCCAAAACTCTCTAGATGTTCTCCACTTGCTCTTCTCGCCCACTGCAGATGTCATCTACAAACATTCCTGTCTGACATCATCTGTCAGTCTGTCCATCAACACAAAAGGCAAGAAGAGTTTCAGAACCCACCCTTAAAACTTCATCACCTCAAACCCCTTCATAACAGGCACAGCACTGCATCGTCTGCATTGTATTGGTCTGTACCAAGACATCACTCCTCTCACCAGAGGTTGTAAACCAAGACCAAGATAATCTTGTTTTTTTCTTCTTTGTTCTTTTTGATCAACGCTTTAAAAAGAAAAGTTCAAAAGTTTTATTTTTTAGTTAATTAGCTGTACTTAACGAATCTAAAGTGCATCAATGATAAAATAAAAGCATACGTTTTGACACTAGGGCTTTCACTGCATGAGCATTACTCTGATGGCAGTTTAGTTCCATTGGGCTGTTTGTTTGTTTTTTACTCAGACACTGAAGCGGAGATGTTTATAATCTCTGGTGAGATGAACAACAGACACACTTCCATTTTTCAACATCACGGTGACCCAACACTACAGGCGTTCATGCTGAAAACTGAAGAAATGTTTCGATTTTTTTATCTTCCAGACTCTTCTCTCCAGCGTGCATGTGTGCACGTGTGAGTCAGCAACAGTCAGATGGCTTGTCAGTTTGCGCTTGGCTCATTAGAGCAACAGTTGGGCGACCAGTCATGCCACATCCTGTGGATTTTTATGACAGCGCCCGATCCAGAGGTCTATAGCTTCATATGACGGGCTTAAAAGAAAAAAACAATGTTTACTCTGGAGAACATGGCTTCTTGCTGCTTTATGAGTTTTAACATGTTTTCGTGACTGTTTCACCAAATTATAAGAGAATCGTATTAAACGTGATTAAGGTTGATTACCCTGATGAAGGATGTCTTATGTGAGCCAGAGGACTTTGGGTTTGACAGAGGACTCTTCTGCCGCCTTTAAATCCCACCAAACTGACTCACATTTCCTTTTCAGCTAATAAAGACTTGATTCTTAAATCTGTTTCTTGGTTTAATTAGGGTGCACCCCCTGATTTTAAAAAATAAAAGTCTACCATCATCTCTGTCACAGAGAACCAGAAAGCATAAAAACATTTATATTAAGAAAAAAAATCCACACCTCTGAGGCACTTTTGTATTGCAATGGTTATTCAATGATGATGGACTGTGAAACAAGGAAAAAAAAACAGAGTACACCCCTTTGGTTCATCTAAGCTTTAATTATTAAAAGCATAAAATGAAGGGATTCAAATTAAAAAAAAAATCAGAACTGCAGGATAAATGAAGTGTGTCAGAAACACATGTAGGATAATCCTCTGTTTACCCTCATTCAGGCTTGGAAATCAGGACTATCAAAGACATTCTGTTCAGACCCTAATCCAGAAGATTGAGGGCAAGTTAACTGAAATAAAACGAATTTCTTAAATAAATGTTAAAAGGGAAACCGGCAAGGCTAAACTTGGAGGCTGGAAGCCGATGACAGAACTGGTGACACCAAAAGTGGAATGAGGATGTAGCAGAGAACAAGTGAAACCATGGGAACGTGTCGACAGAAGGAAGTGGAAGCAGCTAATCACAAATCAAAGCAGGTGTGAGGATAACATAAAGAGTTAACAGCAGAAACAAATGCAAACCGAAACCCTACGCCCGATATTTCAGTTTAACTTGAATAAGCAAGCCAACAGATCTTCACCTGTTGATTAGAAGTACTTCAGCAACGGTGAGCAAAGAGAATTACAGCAGACGTGTTTACATGTCAGAGAGGAAAATCCTCTTTTCACTCAAGAGAACCAAGCTTGTTGATGGAAACAAAGACATTAGAATTGGAGATGAAATGTCACCATCAAATTAGTGTTGGGTGTCGTTTGAAGCATCTCATTGTTCAGTAAATGTCTTAAAAAAAACTTTTAAACGTTTACATGTTAAAACGATGAATAAAAGTTTCTACCAGACAGCCTATTTAATTTGCATCTGAGAGAAGGTCATTTTTTAATAGAGGAACCAAATGTGTTAGCAGGTTAAAAGGAAGGTCAGTTGGCTCAACTATACTTAACCTGTAAAAACAGCTATGCAGTAGCATACCTGTTTTTGATTTATTTGGATGTTGTATGTTCATTACAGATTTTACCTTAACATTTGTAGAAATGTAAGTGAAAATGTGGTAAAATATGTACTTCTTCATGAATTAGGTTGTAAAATGTTCAATCAGTTGAGTTTGTTCCTCATGACCTTCTCCTCCTCCGTCCTCCTCACTTTGTCCATTCAAATTTCCTTCAATAGCAGCCGTTATAATCATGAAAAGAGATAAATGTGTGCAGCGTCAGCTTTTTTTTTTCTTATCAACACCGTGTTGCAATCAACAGGGAAGTGTTACCACCAATCACAGAAGATCCGAGAGCCCATTTCCTTCAGACACTTGGTTCTTTAAAGTGTGCTGTTGGAAATTTAAACTCTTCTGGATGTAAATAGATTTTTTTTGCTGACCTTTTTCTGATCATTCTAAGCTGACAGCAGGGAAACCATTTCTCTGAACCTAGCAGCCGCTCTTCGGCTGGAGGATTTTCATGAAAGAGTTGGAGAAAACTTCCGCCCACCAAGAAATCAATGATCTCTGTTTGATAAAAGACAAGAAAAACATGTTCATGTTTTGTGCCTTAGTATGAGACATTAGATCTTGGAGAGTGTTACCTTGAGGCTCATCCAGCAACCTCAAGGAATGTCATGAAAAAGGAATGTACTATTGTTATGCATGTAATAAATGTATTCTATTGTACTTGTAAGGATCGTGGCAGCTGCACCCACTTATGACGTACAGGTGCCCTTACGCCAAATTCTAGCTGTTAGTGATGTCAAGTACTGGCTCCAAACTGACCGCATGGGATTGGACATGCACAGGGTGTGCATGTGAAATGCAAGTAAGTGCCCGTAGGATGTCCATACAAACTACACTGTCTCATCTCCTCTTTTCTAAAGCTAGTCCACACCGTTCAAGAACCCATGTTTAGCACAAGTATAGCCAGTGGTGTTCACACTGGACAAGCAGGGAGGGGCTTCTTCTTTTTCTGCTGTTTACTGGTGTGTGTACCTACAGTTGGAAGAAGTTTGGTGCAAAATGCAGAAGCGGTGCAAATGTGGGGGATCTTGCTCCAGGTTTTTTCTTTCACAGCTCTATTCTGAGAAGGACTTGGTGTCTTTTTTTTTAACCTTTATTTAACCAGGTGAACCCCACTAAGATCAGGATCTCTTTTCAAGGGTGGCCTGTCCAAGAGGTAAACTAAATATAAACCGTTTGTGCTGTTCATCCACGTATTGTGAAAATCAGTACAACACACCTGCGTCTCACATAATTTTACATACTGGTACTCATTACAACCTGTCACTCATAGCAAAAAATGTGCTTTAATATAACGTCTCTGCAGGTTCACAGAGCAGTCTACAATCTTAATATTTCGTGCGAGTCACCTGCGTGCCTCGTACCGGTTTGACAATTTTCCACCTGGAGACAGTCCATGTCCACCCATAAGAACAGTTGTGACAAAGGCTGGAGTTTCTTTTACAGTCAGAAGTGATTTGGAGTTAGATTTATTCCCAATTAGCAGCGACTGTCTAGCTTTGAACCTCTGACCACTGGCAGACAGTTCAACCTACAAAGCTCCAGCTGGAAAACTGACCACCAGTCATTCAATATTTGCATTATCAATACAAACAACATTTAATCAACCATTCTACAATACAAGCCAATGTTTTGTTTCAAACATTCTCTTGTATGTTCTTCTATCTTTATTCACACCAACAGAAATGTTCTGGTTCATGGTTTACATTGGTAAAGAATAAATTCAGGTTTGTTTCTTGGGAGTTCAAAGACGTACCAATAATTGGGATGTTCTGCCTTCAGCTGTCTGCTGAACACAGCTGATAACACAGACCATTCATTGCCCAAGGGCTTTGCCCTTGTGACCCACCCCCCATGTTTTTTCCATGCTATTGCTTAGTGAGACATCATGGTATCTCAGTATTGCCTGTGGTTGCCATGGAAACCACGCTGTGGTGTTTAGGTGGCATGGTGAAGGTTAGCTTCGACACCAACAAGATGAATGATTAAAACTCCTGATAAAGATTTTTTTATGCTGCCGCTGAGCTGAGAGGTTTGTTTTTGTGCATGAAGCCTTAATCAGTAAAAAATAAAAGCTTTCCAGCTTCACCATCACAGCTTCTTGTCTGTTTTTTTTTTTTTTTTTTTTTAAATTTACCAACGATGTTCCGTGAAGGAGATGGGCTGTTCCTAACCACAGTTTGGAACCACATAGAAAGTAGGAAAGTAGCTGAAGATTTATCACACATATCCCAGTGGATTGAAGTGAAAAGGATCTAATCTAATCTAATCTAATCTGTGTTTCCCAACTGAAACCAGCCTCTAGTGATCATTAGAGCTGTAGCATTTGGTGTGAAGTTCGCTTCACATCGGGGGACAAAATGTGGGGGTGCCAGCTGAACTGGCTGTTTGAGTGGTTAACTGTCATGTTTTGGGTATGCATGGCTTTACTGAAGATATTTAACGAGCTCTGAATAACAGTACGACTTCATCTTGACGTCACAGCAAGCATTTTTGTTGAGACGTCATAAAGGTTTTGAAAATATCTTTGTGTTTTAGCTTTTTTTTCCATACCCCCCCTCTCCCCTCACCACACACACTGGCACAAACACAAAGGCACAAATGTAAACAAACATGGATGGTGATAAGACAATAGTGCCAATGTTCTGGTTGTCTCATTACCAGAAATGTTTCAGCTGTGAGTCACTGCAGGATCAACGAGCTGATTATAGGACGGATATATGAATCCACACAGTGGGAGCTGAGTCATGGGGGTTGAATTTACTGCTGGGGAGGTTTGGCTTTCCTGTTGACTGTCCCTTCAGTGAGCCTGAATTCACGTGAAGATCTGAGATAATGCAGTCAAATATTTGGCTGTGGATCAATATTTGAGCTTTTTATATTCTAAACAGAAGTATGCAGACAGGCTGAGGATGGAACTGACTAAGAACAAGAAAGTGAAAGCAACTTGAACAACTAAAACCATGGATCTGAAATGGGACAAAGCTGCTCCTCCACCTTTTTGAACTGCTATCACAGTGCCCTCTGATGTGTGAGTTTGTTCTGGTTTTTTCATATCCACCTTTTTTTTTAATTGTTAAGCCCTCCTCACACCATCCGACTTTGTATTTGTCCTCTTTTTAATGATTAAACCTTCAGTTATTCACTGAAGATAAAAAGGTTTGAATAAAAAGGTCAGCAGCAAGTTTGGTTTCAATCAATTTTCAAAATGCACTAGAACTAATACTAAGCATTTAAAATGAAATACTTTCGAAATCTTTAGGCTATATTAAGTAGCCTTATACGTTTTCATTTAAAATACATGTAACATAACCTACTTTTAAACTGTAGATCAGGGATGGGGAACTCCAGGCCTCGAGGACCGCATTCCTGCATGTTTTCCAACATACCATGCTCAGGTATGTTCTGGCTGGACACACCTGAAGCAGGTAATCAGTCAGGAGCAGTGCTTGGATATCTGGAAATCATGCAGACACTGCGGCCCTAGAGGCCTGGAGTTGCCTATCCCTGCTGTAGATAATGGCTTAAAAAGAAAAACAAATGCTTTTTTTCACATAAGAAACATGACAACATCCTGAGAATGAATAATGAAGGAATATTGTCACAAGGGGAGCAGTCCATGAATTGTTCAACATAGCAATAATATAATGCAGGTTTTTGAGCTGTCCAGTCCATGGAGGGTCATAGAGAAGAGTGGCTGCATTTTAAAGCTGCATTCACATCAGGGGCATTTTAATGTTAAGTCATAGTACAGGTGCGATCTGAGGTCCTGAGGTGCTTTCCAGCGTCAGGCGTGGCGCTCAGTCCAGCAGCGTTATTTGAGCATTAGACGCCGGGCGTCAGGAGTTCAAGAATTAGAACTTTGACAAGATTGACGCATCTCGTCAACCAATCAGGGACTCAGCTTTGGGCACATGCTGTTTTCAGTGGGTAGAAACCAACTCTAATATGGCTGATGTGAGGATTCCGTGCCTGAAATTTTATCCGTTTTCTTATCCGCCTTGGGCCAAGACTCCGACTGATCTCATGAACCCAGACATGGAGACATGAAACTGATGCTTTTGTAGAGCTTTTTAAAATAAATAAATCCTCCGTGTCTTCCATCAGAGATGCGCATACACTGCTCCAAATAGTGAAAACATTTGGTGGTGGCTCCTCCCACAGGCGTCTGGGGCGTCAAGCACATTTTTGGACAGACGTCAAGCAGCAAATTTGACGCGCATCCAAAGGGAGGTGTCAGACACGGCTTTCACATGTGAATGGTGTGAATGCAGCATAAGGGGAGCACAGGTGTGTGTATCACACTACACTTTGGTGTTTATTCATCTATTGTCTGAGATCATCCCAAACATGTGAGATGTCATCGGCTCAGAGCCTAGCCACCAAAGACTATGGTCTAATTTCATGCGCATTTCTCTGTATTCCAAATAAACCTTTAATCACATTCCTAATATCTCTCCTTTTTGAAAAAACTGGATGTTGGATGTTATGATGGATGTTACAGGGCTGTAAAATCATGCCCACAATAGAATTGCCACAGGCTTTTTCTTCATTTTAAATTAGTTATACATTTAATGCAGAAATTCGACTTATTTTTCTCTTCATTTAATCTTGAATGGAAGTTTAAAAAACGAACTAGCGAAACAAATAAAACACAAATTCCCTCTTTTTTTTTTTTTTTTTTCTTTTCTTTTTTGCTTTCAAATATTTGATTTCTAATACAAACCAAGAGCAAATGCACACAGGAAGACAGTTGATGTAGGTAACAGCCATTTAAATGAAATGAGACATCTTCACATTAGAGATGTCAGTTCCTGGTATCATTTGAGGATGAGATGTTACACAACTGCATTCTCTGTCCAGTCTTTTGTCACAGTCTGTACGTTGGAATAAGTGGCATTCGCCTCAGTAACGTCTCTAATAAAATCCATTCAATTCTTTTTTTCATTTTTCACTCATTTCAGATCACAAATGCAAATTAAAAATGTTTGTGCATTTTCTCTCTGTAAGGTTTTCCTCTTCTCTTCTCGGTGGACCTGGACCTTTAAAATGTTTCGCTCAGACACTTTTCTGGGTCACAGAGAGAAAAAAGAAGCAGAGAAATGCAACAAGCCTGCTGGGTTGTTCTCATTTCAAATCAGTAACTTTTACAAGTTTTGCTGATCTGTGTAATAAAACCTACTTTCTTTTGGTTAGATGTGTCCCAAGAGAACCCGACTGCAACCTTATAAAGAATCATCTGTTTTTATAACGAGAAACTCAGAAAAGATTCTTGTTTGCTTCAGGAATTTTGACAAATCAGTTTCAAGAAAAAGCCTCAATGTGTTTTTGTGGATTTAGAAAAAGTGTTGATTGAATATCAAAGGATGACTTGTGTGATTAAAATGACAATGAAGAACTCCAGAAGTGTACGATGGTGAAGCGAGGTGGTGAGATGTCCTGTTGGAGTAACAGCTGGTTTCAAGGTGGTGGTTGTGGAATGACGTAAAGGATCTACAGCTCCCTCTCAGGGATGATTGACATGTTGACAAATGGGTTTAGGCAGGCGGCTGCATGGCCGAGGATGCTTTCGGATGGCATGAAGATTTGTTGTGAGGGTAGGGAGCAGCTGGAAGGAAGCCTGGAGAGTTGGAGGTGTGCACTAAGGAGAAAAAGACGGAGTCCGTTTCAGATGGACACTAGGCATGGATGTAAACAGGTTTAAATGTGGAAGGTGTTTGTATTTTACAAGGGTCACCACAAAGAACTGTTCATCATTTGGCCTTTGATGTGGACTGCTGATGTAGCGGAAAAAAAGTGAAAAAAGTACGGTTAGATTCTAACAGTAGGATCGCAGCAGCATTCAGAAGCTGGCACTTACTAAGGTTCACCTTCACAGAAGATCACTTGTTTGGAACCAAAGTTTTTTTTCCTTGGATTATCTGCCTTCCTTGCAAATGTGAACACTTCATTGAATTCTGGCATGAACAAAGCAAACAAACCTTGTTCAACTAAAACCAAGTAATGATTGACTTGCAGATGAATCCTGGTGCAGTGCAGCTACAGTGTGAATGCATTTAGACTGTTCAGCAAACCAAAGTCTGAAAGTAAACAAGTTAATGAGTAAAAGTAAATCTAAAGGGACAAAATTAGCTTGGAATTAGCTTGTCAGTCAATGTGGTGAGGAGATAACATGTTGGATAGTGGTCACTTGCTATATTGCGGTTCACCTGTTGTGGTCTTACTGTTTTGCAGATTTTTTTAAGTGCAATTTTGCTTTTTTTATACAGTACATTGTGTTCTACATCCTGATTGACTGTAAAGCATTGTCAATCAATCCTCTCTGTGCCATGTCTCCTGTACAGATGGCATTCAGTTTGCAAACTTTACTTAAGTCTTTGATTGTGATCAGATCTTTGTCTTTATTCTTTATTCCTGGACTTGTTTTTTTGTGAAGGTTTAAACTTTGAGAACTTAAAAAAGAGAGAAAATGTGAAACTATTTGTTTCTTCATAACATCTTCTTTCTAATCCTAATTTGATTTCATCATTTTTTTTTCTATAAACTGACCAATCTGAAATCGCAGTAAAAGCATGTGGTGCCCGCAGGCCCCATCTCGAACATTTGTTGGACATCTTCTGCTGAGCCCATTTTCAGTGGAAGGGGTGTGGACTTCGAACAAGCTCACTCATGATGGACGACTATAGTTCCCCCAAAACCGTGACTCAGAACGACTTGGACCAATCACTGTAGACTGGATTTGAAATGATGTCGCACATTTCAGGAAACAATGGTGACAGATTGACCTTCATTTCGCGACAGCTGGAGGTAAAGCATTTTCTATGGGTGATGTCAACACCTCACTTTGTCCATCAGTCGTGCACTGTACAAATCTGGACTTTATGTAAGAGTGGCAAGAAGAAAGCCATTGTTAAAAGAAAACCACAAGAAATCTAACACTGCACATCACTCTGAACACACCATACCCACTGTCAAACATGGTGGTGGCAGTTTCGTGTTCAGGGGCTGCTTCTCGTCAGCAGGGACAGGGAATCTGGTTAGAGTTGATGGGAAGATGGATGGAGCCAAATCCAGAGCAATATTGGAGGAAATCCTGTTGAAATCTGAACAACACTTGAGACTGGGGCGGAGATTCACCTTCCAACAGGACAACCACCCTAAACATAAAGCCAAAGCTACAATGGAATGGTAAAAATGAAATGGATTCATGTGTTGGAATGATCCAGTCAAAGTTCAGACCTAAATCCAATCTAGAATCTGTGGAGAGATCTGAAAACTGCTGTTCACAAATGCTCTCCATCTAATCTGACTCAGATTGAATTGTTTTGCAAGAAGAATGGGCAAAGATTTCAGTCTTTTGATGTTCAAAGCTGGTAGAGACAAACCCCAAAAGACTTGCAGCTGGAATTACAGCAAAAGGGGTTCCACAAAGTATTGACTCAGGGGGGATGAATATTTTTGCACACTACACCTTTCAGTTTTTTATTTGTGAAAAAAACTGAACTCTTAATAATGTGAAATAATTTTCTTTTTTCACTTCACAAGTGTGTGTCCCTTTTCTGTTGGTCTTTCACAATAAAATTCCAATAAATATTTTTCTGTTTGTGGTCATAATGTGAGAAAATGTGGAGAAGTTCAAGGGGTGTGAATACTTTTGCAAGTCACTGTATTTAACTCCCCCCAATCAAGATGCTGCTAACTGCGGTTTAGTGAATGTGAAAACGAATCAGTCAAATAAAGGTGCTAAAGTAGTTGAACTGTAAAGGCACAGATTTTCTTGAGAAGATGCTATACCACCTCTAGAACCTAAGATTTGCGTAAACTTGGACAAAATTATAGCATCGTGGCACAATGCAGGAACAAATTCACTTTTTTTGACACACTCAAGATTAAAGAGGAAGATATATTAAAGAGGAAGATAAGAAGACTCCAGGCAGTAAAAAAAATAATAAAAAAACAAAGTGTTAAGAGAATCTACGAGTAAGACAGAGGATAGTAAAGCCATTAGTGTAAGACTACTATAAACCTCAGAAGGATCATAGATGTGGTTAAGGAGTCTTTTTGGTTGCTGGACTTCAAACCAGGAAAGGTGAAGACAAATTGGAATGATTCTAGAAGAATGAGCTGAAATTGGACAATTTATCTGTGCAAAAATTCTAGAATAGAAAGCTCTGGTTTCTTTAATTCTAGTGTCATTGGTAATTTTAGCAAACTTTTTGCTTAATGGAACTATTTACACTCTCATTTCACAACTTGGATTTCTTCATCTCCCATAATCTATGCAAATGAACTCCTGAGCATGTTTTGTTTTGAACATTTACAGAACAATAAAGGATTGTCTTTGACTAAAACACATATGAGCTGACTAAAAAACAATAACCACAAGTGTGAACACGTATTTCTGATGAATACAAATGAATCAATGTATGGAGGAGAGTCGTTGTCCACTTGACTCCACATGCTGCCGGTTTTACATGAGTGAAGTTGTTTTCAAGTGTTTTGATGTTTGACAAAGTAGGTCAACAGGAAAGAGTCCAATAAGAAAACCATCCCAGAGGGAACATCATCATCATATTGTGGTGGAAAAGGCACAATTCGGTCAATAAATCGATTCCTATCTTCTGTTTGCACACAGGAAGGAGGGCAGCATTCGAGCAAATGGAGCAGGGAAGCTCTGACTGTTGCTCAACTGAGCATTAAATCATTCTGATTGAGACTTTGTAGTCTGAAGGTGGAGGGTTTCAATATTATACATTAAAATAAGGCCTGGGGTTGTTTTTCCACACATTTTCCAAATAAGATAATGGAAACGAACGCATACCGCAGGCATTCATCACCAAATCCTGTTCAGTCCCTTGTGTTGCTGGGTGGGGGTTGGGGTGGGGGGATTTCTTTGTGTTATTAGACTGTCTGTTAGTTCATTCCTATTTTTTTTTTATATTCCTGCTAAAGTTATTTCCAGGAAGCTTCATTCATGATAATGTCAGAAATAATAGAGTTAAAGACGTGTTTATAAGTAAATATTACTATGATAAACAACAATAATAATACATTGTGAATCTATTTTTTTAAAAGACTAAGAAAATTGTTGTTGAAATCTAACAAATAAATAAATAACTAAAAACATAGATGGATGCCAGGAAGCAGCTTTAGCAGAACATTTGAATGTCCAGAAGACAGCAGAATAACTGAAGCTGAAGACAACATGTAGCTTCAGGGAACAACTGGAATCTGGTCAAGTCGCTGAAAAAGTCCTGGATGTCTGCCATCACACCACAAGAAACAATAACTTTGTCATCTAGCGATCACTCCATAAATCCAGGACAATTAAGACAATTTAGTGCATTAGATAAACCACCAGTTCATTTCCTCAATTTTGATGACACAAACACTATGAAGAAAACGGTCACCCTTTGCTTTCATGCACCTGAGTGTGTGTCCATTAAAACCTCGGTTTAACAGAGCAATGAACAAGCCGACAAACCTGCATCATGTTCATCAAGGATGCAACACACACAACCAAGCAAAAGGGACGCAGCAAATCAGAGAAACAAAGCAGCAAAACAAAGCCAAGAAAACATTTAATGCTGTAGACAAACTCAAGAATTCAGCAGCAAACCACACAAACACCAGAGTAAAGCTACAAGCAAATATAACTCTGAAGAAACGATCAAACTCTGAAACCAGCAAACCTCTTCTAAATATGACCACCAACAACTATAACCAGCCCAGTAAACTAAAGACCACCGCAGGCGAGTAAAACCCAAACATGGAGGCCAGCTGGATCACTTTACATGAAAATGCACTCTCTCCCATCAGCACTCACTATTAGTATTTACTCACCTGTCGGCCCTGCAGGGCTTCATTTGGTTCAATAAGGTGAGAGTCCAAGGCGGCACTAACTGAAGGGTCATTAAGGATACATTCAAGCAGCAGACGAAAAATTTCAAACAGCTGGTTCTTCTTCATCATCTGGACTGGAAAATACCCTGACTTAATAGTAGAGGATGCGGGATGCACGTTTATATAAATAGCACAGTTTGCGATGAAGACAATGAAAGCTGAAAGACTCCAGTCTGCACTTAAAACACGTCAGAAATACGGTAAAACCAGATTTTATAGACAGATCTGCACTTTTGAAATGTCAAAATAAATGAGATAGAACTCTCCACGGTGCCATGGTACCATTCTCTCTTCTTTTTTTTAGATAAATGGACACTTAACTAATTGCTTGTAAAAGTTCAGCCTTTTCCTAAATGGATTAAAAGATTTGACAGTTTGCTCCTCTTACTTTTTAAATGGAGTTACCTGTACGTGAAAAGAGCAGCCGTATAGATGAACCATAAAAACTTTCCTGAAAACATGCTGTCTGTCAGGAGCCGGTGGCGTAGGAAAGTGAGGTGAAGTTCTGCACCGTGGTGAGTAGGAGAGGGGGGGCTTCTCCCATGTGTGTGCCAAGCTGTGCTTCATTTAGGAGACGAGCTGAAAATGATGACGTCTGAAGCTTCGCTGCCCAGCTGTACCATGTGACTGGTTTAAGAAAGGGTTCGCATTTCACTGCGAGTTTTGACGGCAAAAATTAATCCCTCGGGTTCCAGTCAAAATGTGGGTGTTTCCAACCATATGATCATTTCCCATACTGCCTGTAACATACACAGAATAGAACTATAAACATGTGTTGTATACGTCTTCATTTACTGATGCTTTTATTCACAAGTTTTCTGCACAGTGCCAAAGACCAGATTCATTCCAAAAGATATTTTTGGCAGAAGTCCTACTATAGCAAGTGAAGCTTAAAGAAGCGTTGTGCTGGGGTGAACCAATTGAATGAAAGGTTTCAATGCTTCATGAAGCTTCATGTGCCCATCACTAATGTAGGACCCAAAATGCAGGAAATCATTCTTGGTGGAAGAAGCCTAAACATATCATAAAAGAGCTTGAGGATGACAAACAACATAAAGGGAGACGAAGCAGATGACCCGACAATGAAACCCAAACACCGAACTAGACTGACGGTCATCACCTGGAAGATCATCAACCTGAATCTGCTGAGACTGACAGGCAAAACAGAACATGATCAAACCAACAAATATGATTGACAAACCTAAGTGTACAAAAAGCACAAGATTTCCACTCAGAGCAGGTTCAACTCTGGATGATCTGAGTGGTGAAGACAACACATCCCATCTACCCCACTTTTCCCTAAAACCTTTGGTTTGTGCACAACAATCCTTTATTTTCCTTTGCCTTAAATGTGGTTTTATTTCTTCAATAGCTGCATTTTATGTGAAACCTGCCTATTTCATTGTGTTCCACCTTGCAAAGAATTATGGGACATTTCTGCTTTTCGGTGTGCACTGTTGACCAAGCATTATGACCTTTGCAGGTCATGCAAATGCACAGAAATGGTCATTTCTGTGCATTTGGACCAATCCAAGTGGTGAACACATTCCATAAACGTGTGAACACACCAGGAGCAATGAGCAGCTTTCAGCAGAAGTGGGCAGAGAGCAATCTGGGTTTGGGTGTCTTGCTCAAGGGCGCATGAGCTGTTAGAGCAGATGGCTGGCCACCTCTCAATACTTGGACAAGCCAGTCATGATAATCTCTCTTTACCCGTGCAGACGGCAGCCTTTAAAGTTCAGCATCGATTTCTGCTAACACCGGAAACGGTTCTTAATAATTCCTCATAAAAACACATCAGGGAGTGGCTGGCAGCAAACTTTTATACAACTTACTGCTTCTGCAAACTGTTAGTGTGCTGAGAAACATGAAAAGCACACTCTTCTTGAAAGTAAGCGTGCAGGGAAAACCCATTTGAGCAGCAAAGAAGGTCATCGATCACTGTAGGGCAAAACTTATATTTGGCATCCGTCAGTTTTCAAAGCCATCATGACATCATTGTTCTGACAGGACGGAGCGCCGTGGAAACTTTTCCCACACAGACTCTCTCATCCACTGACGCACTTAGGGCTTCAAAGTCTTTGGGAAATCACTTTCAATTAATTATTCAATGATTAATTATAGTCAATGCTCTTTAGGATAAACGCTGCAGCTGGAACTCTGGAAGCTCAATGCTAATTGGATGGTTGATGGTTTGATTACTGACTTCTGCAGTCTCATTTAGCAAGGCACTTTACAATATTATCTGGCATGTCAGCAGGAGTAGAAGTATGCACTAAGCAAGAAAATTAATGTAAATTCCGTCTATTTACCATTTTTACTGATACAGAACACATCAGGAAAGCAGCTGTGGTGATGAACTGAAACCAAAAGTGACTGAAAATAGAGTCAAACAGAAAACCTGGAAAAAAATCTATAAGATGAGTGAAATAAAACAAATACGGTAGAATTATTACAGAAAACTACATGATTAATTTATAAACCATGAAGCTGAGAGCAGAGTCAGAGGAGGCCGAGAGCAGAATCCTGCAGACAGAAGGAGGAGCAGAGAGGAGGTGCAGCTGCAGAGATGGAGAGGAGCTCAGAGCAGAAACAACAGTCAATCTTCCTGCTGTTTATGGTAAACAAATAATGTGATTTGTGCTTTAATCTCTGTGTTCCTCAGATTGGATCCGAGAACGGTTCTTTCTACAACATTTGCTGATCCAAAACAAAAAAAACAAGAAGCACTTCTAGAGGAAGTGAGACCTGCAGCCCTGAAGAAAAGCCTGGTGACTGATGCCTCAGACGTGTCCAACAGCACTGACTTCCAACAAACACAGCAATAATGACCATTCCAACATAAGATGACCCATCTGGGTTAGTTTGAAAGGTTAGGCTTTCCTTTCTTTCAAGCACATTTTGGTGGAAGCTCAAAATTAGAAACCAACTTTTGAACATTGGTGTTAAGACAAACACTCAAAATGACAATTAAAATCATCAAGTTTAATGTTTTAATTCATTATAGTAGCTTTAACTTAATCGAATTATAGATCTCTTTATTTTAATTGTTAGTTCGCTCACTATTTAGGGTGTGTTGATGTGTAGCATTCTTGCCTTACAGCAAGAAGTTTGGGGTTGGAATCCCGGCTGGTTCTCCCTCTGTGTGGAGCCTGTGTGCTCTCTCTGTGGGTTTTCTTCAAGAACTCCAGCTTTTTCCACATTCCCGGAAGCTGCTTCATGGGCTGCCTGGTGATTCTAGAAGGTCACAATGGTGAATGTGGTTTCCTTATTTATTGTGCAATTGACTTTAAAAACTTCTCATTTCCAGGCCAGCATCAATATCCAAGTCTTTAAATTAAATCCAACATCAGCCCAGAAAATTGAATACAAGCGCTGCATCATTTTAGCAGCCTTCCTTTTCCCTTGAGCTCTGCATTCCCTCAGTGCTTCTCTCTGTTCTGCTGCCTTCTTCAGGTACGATAGCTCCCCAAGGAGACCAGTGTATCAGAGAAAGCTAAAAGTTTGAGCAGGTAGGATGAAGATGGACGGGCTCTCAGTTTTCCCTGAGGTTTGTCGCAGTTCCACGCTGCTGCAAAAGCAAACAAGCTACAGGCTGAGTCACAGTCTGTGAGCCCATCCCACTCTCACGGGAAATTTAGGAGAATCACAAGTCAGACTCGTCTCCACAAAATCTGACAAACTAAAGACAGAAGGCTTCAGTTCCAAAACCTTTGCTTTACATCTAATTGGACACAGAGGACAGCTGAGAACAGGTTCAGTGTTGGATTTACATGCAGTTTTGATGTGAGCTTAAATCAGTAAGATCTCATAAACTTGTGCAACCACAGTCCTTCAGTTTTATTTTGAAAATCTTTGGGAAATGCAGTCATGGCTGTATTTGGGTTTGATTTGTACCAATAAATAATTAATTAAAGGGTTTGCGACATGTGCCAACAACCTGTTTGAACAAGGTTCCAGCTTCAAACGTTCTGTCTGCCTGTGTGTTAAACCCGTGCTGTGTTTGTGTTGCTTGTTTTCACTGATAACTTACTTGTGTCTCCTGCTTCCAGAGCTCATTTGACTGCATACGGTCAATTCACTGCAGCTGCTTTCAAATGCAGATCCACTCCAGACCAAGTGTCTGCTCAGCTGCTGAAAAAAGGAGGGAACCACATTCAGTTGTTTATGAAATTGCTTTTGAAGCAACTCTCAGGCCAGAGCTCCTAAGTCTGCATCCACCTCAGAATTCAAAATGTCCAGTCAAGCAAGGCTTTATTTGTAAATGAAACACTGGCTTCTTCATCTTGTTTGAGTTAATCAGATTTCATTTAAAGTTTGATTTTCTGACAGATCCAAAACAGAAGTAAGGACTTTATAGATTCTTTATTAAAATATAAATGTCCCTTCATTTTTCTCTTTAAAGACCAGGTTTCCTCAGAAATGGCAACAAACAAATATCAAGATGTTATATCTTAGTAACTACTTTCAGTAAACCTTTCTAAACTTTCAGATTTGAACCTTTATTTTGTGCTCAACATTCAAAAATGCTCTTTTTTTTATGAACACTTAATACTGGACCCAAATGTGTATGATGCCATGTGTTAAAGGCTTAGAAAAATGAACGGAATGGAAAAGTCATTAAATGTCCAAGAAGCAAACCTTTGACTTCCTGGTTGAAGCTCATTTAAAACGGTCAAAGGGGTGGAGTTATTCTTCTGGGACTTTCAGTGAACTCTCATAAATGGCTGCAAAAGATCATGGGAAACATAACAAGCATGTCTGAATACAATTTGTTTTTCACTTGAAATATCCATTTTCAGACACAAACACCCTGATATGACCAGTGTGGCAAAGGTCAGTCGGGTATTTTAAAGCCAGTGACACAGCCGTCGTGCTCTCAGTTCACAGACGATCGTGGCCCTGTCTGCACGACATAAATGTACTGCATCCTCCACCAGTAGAGCAGTGATGAACTGAAACTACAGAGACACAGACTGGATAAAACCATTCAAGTCATCGGGTATGAGCAGAGATTTCAAATTAAAATGAAGAAGCTGAAAGTCTGTTCTTTAACGATCATTTTCTCAGCTTAAAAAAACAGAAATGTTTGAATTCCTGATACTTACGGCTTCACCGGGCGTGCCAAACTCCACTTTCATGACAACAATAACTCATAAAATAAACTGAGGGATAGGAGATCATTTTAGAGAAAAGCCTTAGAAGAAATCTGGATGAGCTGAATGATGTAAGCTGAGACAACAACAAGTCAATAAAGCGAAGTGTTTTTATGATATTTATTACATGTTTTAGATTGTTTTACCCATCTCTCCATGCTGCGCGCTGCTCCACAGCCTCTACTCATCTGCATCCTTCTCATCCTCCACATCCCATTGGCTGCGCAGATGTTCGCCGCCACAGGCTGCCGTCTTCTGATTGGACCCGGCCGGAACAGGACCGGCGGCACGCGCACACAAACAGGCATAAAACCCGCGCGGGAACTTGAAGCGCGCAGCGGCGGCGCGTGCAGCAGCTTACGAAGGAGCTGGAAGCGGCTCCTCTTCACATCCGTCACCGGGACACGTGCGTGGGAAAGGCGCGCGCTTCCTCAGGTACCTGTGGAGACGTGCGCGCGCTCAGCTGTGACTTTTCTGAAGAGCCAACATGTCCTTAGAGGTGAAGGAGAAGACGCAGGTGCGCGTGGTCTTCCTGGGCGCCGCGGGAGTCGGGAAGACGGCTCTGATCCGGCGCTTCCTGCAGGACTCCTTCGAGCCCAAACACAGGCGCACCGTGGAGGAGCTGCACAGCCGGGAGTACGACATCGGCGGGGTCAAAGTCACCGTGGAGCTCCTGGACACCAGCGGCAGCTACTCCTTCCCCGCCATGCGCAAGCTCTCCATCCAGAACAGCGACGCCTTCGCGCTGGTGTACGCCGTGGACGACCCGGAGTCCCTGGAGGCAGTCAAGAGCCTCCGGGACGAGATCCTGGAGATCAAGGAGGACAAGTACGCGCCCATCGTGGTGGTGGGGAACAAGGCGGACCGGGAGCAGGAGCGCCAGGTGTCCGCCGAGGACGTGCTGGCCACCGTGGAGATGGACTGGAACAACAGCTACGTGGAGGCGTCCGCCAAGGAGAACGCCAACGTGGTGCAGGTGTTCAAGGAGCTGCTGCAACAGGTGAACCTGCCCAGCCGCCTGAGCCCGGCGCTGCGCAGGCGCAGGGAGACCTTCCCGAAGGACACCGACTTCAGGCCGCCCATGAACAAGACCAACAGCTGCGTCCTGTCCTAGAGGAGGCCGCTGCAGCACAGACGCTGGACGTTTGAATCCCGGATCCACCAGGACTCTCGGTTCTGTCTTGTTAAACGTGTTGCGTGTTTTGGCGCCATGCTGCTGTAGATCAATGGAAGCTGAAAACGTGCGTGAACAGCAGCTGACAGACTGTTTCCCGCCTGAAAAATGCTCGCTTTTGTGCGTTTTTAATGTGACTTTTCCAGTAAATCACATGTAGCACATCATACGTTTACAATCTGAACCCATGTTGTAATTTTCTTTCAAGCATGACGTCATTTTCATGTTAAAGTCAAAGCACTTTTTCTTTGAAAATCAAAAGATTTTTGGTACATTTCTATTGTATAAAATGAACATTTTTAATTATGTGCCATGTATTCACAAAACGACGGTGTACATGAAATGTAGATGTTTAATAAAAGGTTAAACCACAAAAGGGGATTTTCTTTCAAAGTCTGCAGATATTCATGTGTGAAAATGAATCAGAGGGCTCAAAACGATGATCAATCCTTTTCCTGGCAGATAACGTGAACACTTTACTTCCTGTAATCACAAGATAATTTAATAAATTAATCCACATGTATTAATACAATTCATCAACAAATACAATTTAGAAGCCATAAGGATGAAACTTTTAACAAAGTGTCACTCAGAGAAAACTAGTTTACTGAATGAATAAGGATAATATCTGAAAAACCTTTATTAGTTTGATCTATCAGTAGATCGAACACATGTCATAGCAGTGCAAAAAAAAAAAAAAGTTCCCAAATGTTCTTATTGACAGGAAGAGGACATACTGTGCGCTCAATGTTAATCATTTCTCAACACTAAGAACTCTGCTGCCACCTGCTGGTCAAAAAGAATCTGTCTTCATTAAATCTGACAAATAAATTACAAAAATACAAAAGAACAGAAGTACAGAAAAATGAAAAAAAAATAAGGAAAAACTATTCATATTCGTAGTTTTGGTGTTAAATCCACTGAGAGACTGCAGAAAGCTGTCACAGCTGCTCTAACTGACCGGTATCTTTACTGGGAACGTTTTTGGTATCAATAGAATCACCAGAGTGGTTTCTCTGCTGAGTGAAACACGGTTGATGCCCTTTAAATGTCATTTGAATAGCGAACAATCGGGCTTTACTTCAGCGTGGCTTCCTGACAGCAAGTGTGCAGTTCCTAAAATAGGTGAGCACGGTTCCTCTGTCTGCACTACCTGAAGGGAAGAGAATGTAGCAGTGCTCATGGTCCAGGCAGCTCGCACCACCAACCCCCTCTGCAGCTCACCAGATCAGACCATACAGTTTCCTGTTTTAATTTGAGGAAGTGGCCAGGTAAACGTTGAGCTGCGACCAGTTCCTCTTTCAGTCCACATTTAAAACCTCCTTCCGTACTCGGTTCTTGCTCAGTTTGCAGAGGAAGGCCCGGCAGCTTCACAGGTGTGTGCATTTTTTCATCTGAGGCTTTCATGAAACTCTTCACAGAAGCTGTTTTTCACTTTTGCTCAGAGCTTTCACGGAGCACAAGCGAAGGCGCCTCTGACAGCTTCAGTCTGGAGTCTCCGCCACTGGACTTGGTCAAAGCTCCTCAGCAGTTTTCAGTGACTCTGAGGCGTTTAGAACAAGTTCAGAGTCGTGGACAGAAACGCAGAACGAACCTGATTCAAAATCCTCTGAGGTGATGGACATCAAACACACAAGGCGTCTTTTTGAAGACAATTCTTTAGGGTTTGCATTTATTCCAGCTCTTGTGTCTCTTTGTAAACTAGTCTTTTGTTGAAATCATGAATAAAAAAGGGAATGAACTACATCTGAAAACCTAAATCTAAAGGCAGCAGAAGACATCTTTGTTTCTAGAATAAAATCATTTACTTTTAGCAAGAAATAATTTTTTTTTTTTTTTTTTTGTTCAAGATTGTTTAAAAGTAGACTTCATTTTACTTCCTGATTGAAACTTTTGTAGTAAAATATGCAACACAAACTATAAATATGTAGACCTATTTGCATGCAGATTATAGTTTTGGCCCAAATACGGTTATTTGGATTGTTTCTTGACTGCAGCCGGACTCTGACACTGAGTGATTTCATGTTTCACAAATCCCTGAGGCCGAGTTATGACCGAAAACATTACTGAAACTGTGTTCAAATGCATTTGCAAATGTTTTAAACTTCCAACTGTTTTTGGTGAATTAATAATAAAACTTGTAATGAGTGTAAATTCATAAAAAAATTCTAATATAAAAAAGCAGCTTTATTTGTAGATAAGACGCTGCACACAAGTATTTGTGTCTCATTTACATAGCTTGCATCAGAGATGTAACATCACGATACTGTAACAGAGCTCAGCTGTGCATTTGTCTGTGTAACCAACAGTAAAGGCAGCGGTTTGCTGCAGCCTCAGTCGTCCACTGTGATATTGCGGAACAGGTAGGACATGGACTCTCCGTTGTGGATGCGCCGGATTGCCTCTGCCAGAATCATGCTGACGTCCACCGTTTTGATCTTTGGACACTGCAGCTTTTGCACTTCATGAGGAACAGTGTTGGTCACCACCACCTGCAGGCAGCAGCACAAACAGCCGTTCAGTGCTGAAAATCTGCTGGTCAAACAATCAGAATCTGAGCGATTACACCTGATGTGGAGACCTTTGGTTATAACGAATGAAGAACGTGTTTCTGTTGACATTTTTCTAATTCTAAGTAAAATAATATGCTGTTAAAAGTCCTTATTTTATCTCAGTCATTGCTTGAGATGATTTCCAAGAACCTGAACAGTCCAAAAATATCTAAAATATAATCTCACTTCAATTCTAAAACTGTTGTTTCAAAAACTGGAAAATCTTTTGCACATCACAGCACTGTCTTTTAACCTTTTTAAAATTTGGCTTGCAAAAGCATCAAACCTCATCGATGGTGGACTCCTCGATAAGCCGCGGCGCGTCGGCCGACAACAGTCCGTGTGTAGCCATGATGTAGATCTTGTAGGCTCCTCGCTCCTTCAAGATTTCTGCCGCAGCAACAAAGTCCTCCATGTCATCGATGATGTCGTCCTGAAAAATGAAGAGCAACAGAAAACAAAATATTATTTTATTGCTGTATTATCATATTTTTATAATCCTTTTATTCTTTTTAATGATCAAACAAAGCCACAAAAGTCAATAAAACAAATGTACATTACCTGTTTCAAAGCAAGAAAAGATTTTTTTTCCTCTTAAAGCATCACATAATATAATTTGGATTTTAGTTCAATGGAAGTTCAACTTAGTTAAAGCCTTTTTTAAACAAAAATGAGAAGAAAAAACCTCAAATAAAGGATTTCCTCTTGTACAGTTTCCTGGTTTATCGCAGGAACAACGTTTAAAAAAAAAACTGGAATACAGAAAAAACTCCTCACTACACACTTTATCCACTTTTCTGAAACATGAACATTTTCACCCCTTTCTCTTTTGTTTAAACTCTCAAAGTTCAAAAGAAAAATAAGTTTATTGAAAGAAAACAAAGATCTTATTGTGATCAAAGATTCATGTTCCTCTGGCAAACTGAATTCCATACAGGACACACGGTATGGAAGAGATTGACTGAATTCAATCACATTTTATTTATATAGAGAAATATTCCACCTGCTGGTCGATACTTTTATGAATATTGAAATATAATTGTGTTTGTGAACAACATCAATGCAATGAAGTAACATTACAAAACTGAAATCTATCACAGATGTTTCACTATGTGTCCTCAAATATTCCAGTGATCTCAGTCTTTACATCCTGATCATTTGATCTGTTTAATGATATCAATGTAACCACATTTCAAATGCAGTAAATAAGAGAAAAATAAAGGACATATATTTTGGATTAAAATACCTTTTCTACTATAGGTTAGTGTAAAAATATCTGTATAAATACTAGTATTTAAAATGAAACCAGTACTTGATGTTGTAAAGAAAGAATGGAAATTCTAGTTTAAACAAATATTACGACAACAATGGCGATTCTCCCTCCAACATCTCCAACGACGCTGATGGGTGGTTTCTCTTTTGCCATCATCACTAACAGAGAGGGGAAAAAAACAGAGTTTGTGGAAATCAGGAAAAAATTAAACAAAAAGAAAATAACCACATTTTGCTTCATGGAATTGCAACAAGCAGCTAGAATGATCAGCAGCCTGATGTGCCTTTTGGCTGTAAACCAATAGTCCTCCTCCACTGTATTACCAAACTCCTCCCAGGACCGAGTTTTTGCCTCCACAACAGCCCGGGCCGCAGCTCGCTTAGACTGCCGATACATGTCAGCTGTCTCTTCTTCAGCGTGACGGCATCCCTTAATTCTAGTGTCCATCACTGGGTTTGGGGGTTGTAACTACAACAGGGACCAAAGGCCTTCCAACCACAGCTCCGCACAGCAGCAGAGACGATAGCGGTGGAGAACATGGTCCATTCAGACTCAATGTCACCAGCCTCCCTCTGTACCTGAAGCTCTCCTGGATGTGGGAGTTAAAGACTTCCCTGACGGAGGGCTCATCCAGACGTTTCCAGCAGACCCTCACAGTACATTTGGGTCTGCCAAGTCTTTCCGGCCTCCTTCCCCGCCAACGAATCCAACTCACCACCAGGTAGTGACCAGTGAACAGCTTTGCCCCTCTCTGTACCCGAGTGACCAAGACACACGGCCGAAGGTCGCCTGAAACGACTACAAAATCGACCATCGATTTCCTGCCGAGGGTGTCCTGATGCCACGTGTATTGATGGAAACTCTTGTGTTCAAACGTGGTGTTTGTTATGGAAAACTATCACGAGCACAGAAGTACAACAACAAAACACTGCTGGAATTCAGATCAGAGAGGCCGTTCCTACCAATCACACCCCTCCAGGTGCCACTGTTGTTGCCCGCGTGGGCGCTTAAGTCCCCCAGGAGGACAATGGAGTCCCCCGTTGGGGCGCTTTCAAGTACCCCTTAGAGAGACACCAAAAAGGCCCGGTAAACAGAACTGCTGTTTGGCTCGTAGGTTGAAACCACTGTCAGAGACCTGTCCCCCACCCGAAGGTGAAGGGACACGACTCTCTCATCCACCGGGGTGAATACCAACACTTGGCAGCTGAGCTGGGGACTCACGAGTAAGCCCACCCCAGCCCGCCGCCTCTCACCATGAGCAACTCCAGAATGGTAGAGAGTCCAACCCCTCTCGAGTGACTGAGTTTCAGAGCCCAGACTGCGTGTGGAAGTGAGCCCAGCTATATCTAGCCGGTACCTCTCAACCTCCCGCACAAGCTCAGGCTCTTTCCTCCCAGAAAGGTGACGTTCCATGTCCCAAAAGCTCTCAAACTCCTTCAACACGTTAATGTGGCGGATCATGGAGGAAAAACATTGTTTGAAGACTTTAAATTCTTTGAATCTTCTGGGTTCAGTCTGGACATAACTTCAGTGAATAATCTCAGTATTTTTAGGAATTTCATGTTAAATAAATTCATTATTGTCACCAGCAACATGAAAAACAGATTCCTGATAAAACATAAAACTCTGGAATGGAAAAAAGAAAAAAATATTTTTTTATTCCTCACATGGCAGCTCCAGACCCATGTGTCCTGCAGTGGTGCGGGTCGAGGGGGGAGAATTTCGACCATCTGTCATGTCTGACTCCAAATGGTGAGCCTCCCCATGCATCACAGCCAGTCCAAGTCGCAGCCTCTCGGCGAAAGACTGAGCTCTGAGACAAACCGAAGACCAAGGAGTCAAAGCAACGGACAAACAGTACATGAAAACCACCAGGGAGTGACTCCACTAACATAAATCTACACAAACCAGATTAAACCTAAATGTTTTTCAGCCAAACATCAAACAGACGTGTAAATGCCTGTAAACCCTGTCCAGTTTGTTGGTCACTGAACGTTTGTAAATTAAGTTATGAAATAAAGAACCACAATGCTTTCAGAACAAGAAGAAGTGGTTTGTTTCAGAAAATAGAAAGGAAAAAAACATAAAAATAAATATACATCAGTCCATCTGGTACAAAAGCAAAGAGCACACATATTAGGCTGTTTTCTACATTATCTGCAAACTATTTTCAAAACTGCAGACGATTGCATCAAAGCTGCAGCCTGAAAACTACAGCGAGAACGGCCTGATTCAAGAAACTTTTAGAATTTCCCTTTTTTGTACTGGTTTTGTTAAAAAAAAAAAAGCCCCAACTTAGGTCCAGCTAATACTTTTAAACGTGAGACATTGTGCAATAACAGCAAATAGATATCCTGACAGCCCACATAAATTCATCAGATCATGGGATTGATGGTCACCTTTTGGCAGCTGAAGGAGATTTAGCAACAATGACAGCATTCCTGTAGTCTGGGATCTGAGGACAGAAAGATTTATTGAAAACATTCGAAGATAAAAGCTACATCAGGCATGATGAGGAAAAACAAAAGCAGTTTCTTTATGAGGACACTGTTCTGAACTCTGACCTCCTCCTGGATGTACTGGATGAGAAAAGGAGAAGCTCGCAGGTTGTCAACGGGGAAGCTGAAGAAGCCCTGGATTTCCTTTTGATGGAGGTCCATAGTGATAACATGAGATGCTCCTGTGAAGAAAGCAAACAATAAATACATTAAAGGTTTTGAAACTCCCACTCTGATCATCTTTTGATCTACTTTCAAAGTGTTCTCAGTGGTCTTTTCATTATGATGATGCCATTTTTAGTCAGAATCCTAAAACTTGGTGTGGTTTTCTAGGACATAGTTCCTGCAGAGCGACAGGAGGTCATTAGAAATTTCCCTTTGAGTTGTGGGCAGGACTGTTGGTGTGGATCAAACCCGACCTCCTTCTCCTCCCTGTTGCTCAGAGCAGGGAGCTTGTGACCCAGTGCACATTCTGTTAAAAATACAATATTTTTTAAACTGCATTTTTTATCTGATCCTGATTCACAATGATTTGAGTAAAGAATTACTCAAAAAATGCAAATCTAAGCTTAATTTTCTTTATATATGTCCGCCATTTATAGAAAAATGCCACGAGAACATGTAAAAAAAAAAACCACACACACAGTTTTCATTGGAGTGAGTCTTTTAAGTGTTTTTACTTCAAGCCAGTCAGAATGTCCGAGCCTCCAAGAATACGACATTTGAAAATCTGGCCTGTCTGACTACAAACTGAACAGACCTGCTTTGAGGAGGGTGACTGTTGAAACCTTTCTACTTCTACGTTTGCAAAGTATAAAAATACAGGAGTTTCTGCTTCTTTTAACTTTTATTTCATTCATTCTCTTATAAAAATCTCCACTGAAGACATTATGGATCCAGAAGAATGATTGAACGATCAGATCTGATTTAAGAGAGTAAACAGGAAAATGCTTTTTTTTCATTGACGGACAGAAGACATTTGACCTGAGCAGAAGTTGAAATGAAATAATGAAAATAATATTTTTATTTTAGAAAGAACAGAATTCACTTTAACTAAACAGCTTCATCTCACCAGCTTTAGCTAACATGGATGCTAGCAGCTTGCAGACAACAGAGCCTCTCTTCCTCAGTTTGCACTGTTTGCTGTAGGGAAAGTAGGGGATGACTCCGATGATGTTCCTGGCACAAGCCGACTTCAGCGCATAAGTCATAACCAGCAGTTCCATGATGGCTGTATTTACATCTCTGAGAAATAATAAAAACAAATGTTACCATTCTTTTTGTATGTGTACATTTTGCTTTCAATGATGCATAGGAAGCTTCTGGCACTATATGAAGAAAATGCAATTAAAATAAAGCAGCGAATGGCGGTGTTTGGCCCGAAAGCGCCACCCGCTCTTGGTGCCCCGCTATGAGCCACCCGGACTAGCTGAGCGGCTGCTACATGCCCCTCACCTCCCCCTCTGCTCCTGCCACCCTGGCCAGAGCTGCACGTGACAAATTCATGATTAAAAAAAAAAGTTTTCAAAAAGGCGGCTTTTCTATTGGTTTCATTTCCATAGCAACAAGTTTATCTTTTGGTGGCCTGGGAGTGTAGAAGAGGTCTGTTATTTTTAGAAGAAATGGCAAAAGTAAACTTCTGGATATCTATGGAAACGGAAGCTTAATTCTAACCTCGCCTACATTCCCAATATGTTCATATCGTATGTCATATTGTTTTGTTCAGCTCGAGCCAGCGACTCATATCAAAATTTCATACATGTTATAAAATACTTTAAGATTAAAACTGCATTTCTGAGTGTTTCTTTATTCAAATCTGGTTGGATCAGGAGCAGATGAAAAGCAGATCTTTAAAAAAGTTCAGATTTGTGACATAGCAACAGCTACAGGCGGCCAAAGCCGCCCTTCACTGCGTCTATTCTGAAGCATCCACTTGCAGACAAATAGATCCATGAACATCTTCATTTTCCTCGTCTGAGCTGCCGTCTGGTTCAAAACTGTACGGCTGGATAGCTCCAATATTGCTCACCATATTTTTGCACCGCTAATGTTAGCTTGGGCTTGTGAGGTGCTATTTAGCCAGTGGGGAGAGTGTAAACAAAGGGCTGATGCAAAATTAGCAGAGGTAACTTGTGCTAACAGTCCCACCCACAACTCAGATGAGCATTTCTGATTGACTCTGCCAGGCTGCAGAAAAGATGTTGACAAAGAGGCAGCGTACACAAATATGACGCATGAATGGTGTTTGATGTGAATGCAGCATTATGCCAGGCTCGGCAGATTTGTTCAGAAGCATTGCCCATTTCTCTAAAAGGTGCAATTTATAATCCAGAGTGGTTGATACTCTAGAGAATACAGGCAAGTGTTTGTGAGTTTTGAAGAAGTTACTTATATTTACTAACTTACATTTTGAAAGATTTATTCAACCAATTGTTTGTTGGTTTAGTGTTTTTTATGTTTCAAATCCTTTTTCTCAGCTAAAAGCATCTCTCTATAAAAGTATTTGTACACAGTTATTCATTAACCAGTCATGTTTTCATAAAGTTCATAAAGTCTTTAATACACAAAGACAAAACTGCAAAAAATTGCAACACAAGTTTAAGCAGCCCTTCAGGAAAGACAAACTTTTCCCAGAACTCCACATTTTACTGCTGCTACGAACCAGCAGCGGCAGATAGAAGCTCTGAGATCCCAGTTTGTGTTTTTACACTCTGGAGGTCACTGAGATCTAGTTAGAAAAACATCAACTGTCTCACCGAGATGCAGTTTATGACTGTAATGACAGCAGAGCAGCAGCACATCTCACAGTTTATAGAAAACCTGGAGGTTTCACCAAAACCAGCTGAAGATAACAGTTCATGTGAAGCTGCAGCTGAAAAAATGGAGAACAAAGTTCAAACTGAGCGGATATTTATTCAATAACAGGAGGTGAGATTTCGCTGAACAGCAGATCATGAGCCAGTGAACCCAACAGGCCATCGTTTGTTCCTTAATGCAACAGAAACTCCTCAGTTATGTTAGAAGTGAACTCCTACGCTTCTGTTCTAACGGAAAAGTACCGGGATGAAATTCTGACAATAAACCTGAAACGTTGAGCAAAAACGACACAAACAGATGGATGAAGGTGAAAGAGTTTAGTTCTTCCTTTCTCCTCACCTGGGAATGGTCTGAATGATGAAGACGTCCTGTCCGCGGACAGATTCCTTCAGGTCTACTCTGGTTTCTAAAACAAACAAACAAAAGCAAACTTTTTATAGTTTGTTTTTGAGTTTACTAAGTTCTAAAACAAAGACGCCAAATGCCAGTGATGTTTACTGAGAGGTTTTATGAATGAGAGGAACTGAATAAGGCAGACACATACCTGAGTTGGTCTCTTGGTAAACCACAGACTTGCCCAACTCCACACCCAGGCGTCTGAAATTAATAAATGTATAAATAAATAAGATATGAAAAACAAAAAACAGAAATATTTGTGCTAAAAACCCACTCAAATGTAAATAGTGTTTTTTATCATGTTCCTGTGGCATTTTCTGATGATGGAGGACAAATATGAAGAAAATTGAGGTTGCAGTTGCATTTCTGAGCAATTTCTTTATTATGTAAGCTAGAGGGAGAGCATGTAAACAGAGAGCTCTCACCGTGAGGCAGGGGAAGGGGGATTGTTCTGTACCAATGGTACAGAGGTTAATTTAAAAAAAAAATCCTGCTGCTCTGCAGAACATACTTCATGAGACCATGAGGGGAAAAAAACTTAGCACAACTCCCCTGTCGTTTTCTTTTTCTTCCGAAAATAAAAATTGAACATCTCTTATTCATTTCACCTGCATCAGACAACGGGCTTCTTTCTCAGGTGATGACAGACATGGAAGGTCAGGAGAAACTCTCCCACAAGAAATGCACTGCACGTGCATACCGGATGCTGATCTCACTTACTCGGTGATCTTCTTGGCCAGCTCGGTGCACGCGGGTGTGGAGTTAGCAGAGAACACACGGTACCCGCTTCTGGAGGTGTTCATCTTGGTGTAGCCGTAGGACAGTTGAATGGTTTTAGTAGAAGACAACAAAGACTTGTGACCCCCGAAACGCCGGATGGGCATGTTGCATCAAAGCGACTTTCAGACACAGCTTCAGGTTGTCCCTCGTAAAATCCTTCGTGGTTATGGAAAGAGAAAAAAAACGCAGTCTTACGAAAAACTAAACACTGTTTAGGAAACAAAAAAATTAAAGAACACGTGTTCCACGTGTCACGTGGAGGCAGCGTGGTCGATCTCTGTGAAAAACACGCCAACAAAAATCCTTCACAGAGCACAGAAGCGAAAAATCCGGACGACCTCAAACGCCTCAGCTGATGAAAACAAAGCTGTGTTTGCGCATTCGACTAGTTCAGACTTTCTAAACCAAGCACGCGCTGTTTTGTTTTTACTCGGATACGAAACATAAATTTATCAAAAACATCTATCGCTCGGGTTGTAACATTTTTAAGTAACCGCAAAATACGTCTAAATACCCCGTCGAAACTGCTGTGAAACCGCACGAGCAAAAATTCCAAAAAAACTGGAAAAAAAAAAGGAGGGGCGTCACTGCCTGACCAATAGGAAGTTCAGAAGACGTAATGGGGAGGGCGGAAGCTGGCATTTTAACCAATCAGAATGTGCTATCAAGTCAGAAGAAAGTGCAAGACAAATACAGTAGTTCGGAACAAACTGCAAATGAAAGTTGTTTGTGACGTTTTTGATGCGGTTTCAGTGAAAAACCTGAAAATAAAAATTATAAAGTAATGTTAAATAATATTATTTATATTTATGAATAATTATATTAATGATCAAAAAGGAATTGCAGTGATTAGCCTAACAGATGTTTCAAACAGCTTATGGAAAACCTCAACTTCTGAGAAAGTTGAAAGCCAAAAATGTAAACAATAAAACAGTGACACCAAAGAAAATCACGCAAAAAGTTGATGTCAGTAAAATTTTATCTCAAAAAGCAAAATATGTTTGCATTTTTTGTGTATTTATTTATTTAATCAAAATGATCAAATAAAACATTTTCATTCCAATAACCTTTTCTTGTGACACAGTGAACAACAAATTAACTGAAGTCATATTTTAAATCATATTTTAAACGCTTGGTTCTCAGTTGAAAGTGCGTATGAATATATATTATATTATATTATATTATATTATATTATATTATATTATATTA
>BSAI01000119.1:1607470-1618525 GCA_036245035.1 Adrianichthys oophorus | reverse complement strand
TATATTATATTATATTATATTATATTATATTATATTATATTATATTATATTATATTATATTATCAGTAAAAAAAAAACAAGGCTGCAACAAAAGACGGGTTTGACATGTTGCCTAGCAACGTGGCGTCAACTTCCTCCGAAACACCGAGTTTATTAGGGCTTTTTTTCCCCCCTCCGCTTAAATTGTTCCGTTTTTCTTTGTAGTTAGACTAAAAGGACGAGTCTAAGTTTTAATTTATGACAATTATATAAAACTGTTTGTGGGTAAAAGTTTTTAAAAGCGCTAACCTTATCCTGTTAGCTTGGCTGTAGCTAACTTTAGGAAGCTTCCCCTTAACATCTGTTTGAGACAGAATGACTCACAAGTCAAGGAAGAACAGCGAACCTCTGAGCAAGGAGAAGGTCAGACAAGCTCTTTCTTTTTTTTTTTTTTTTTTCAAGAAACCTTCGTTTTTGTTGTAAACATTTCTTCTTTTTGCCTCAGTTTGGGTTTATTTCCATTGAGAGTAAATCCCCAGAAACAGCTGTTCTGCTTTTGAATTCACCTGAAGAGGACATCATTGTAAAAGCGTGTGAGGCCATCTTCACGTTCGCAGAAAAAGGTCAAGTCTCTGCATCATATGTGTGTTTTTGTTAGGCTAAATAATTCCTCTAAATAAAAAAGCAGTTACTAGAGCTTTTTGTCAGTTTTTGTTTCCTTTCTGTCTCTTATCAGGATAAATGGTCAGAGTTTGTCTTTAGTTTGAAGTGTCTTCAAATGTCCTGCTGTCTGTGTGACTTCAGGAGATGAGAACAAGGTTTCTCTGCTGGGATTGGGGACCTTGGACCCCCTCATCAGACTCATCTCCCACAGCAGCAGACCGGTCAGACGCGGTGCCGTCGTGGCTCTCGGCTCACTGGCCATCAACAGTGAGTCAGTGCTATCTTTGCGTCCCTTGTATAGTGTTTGTTGTTTGTTTGTTTTTTTTTCTTGTACGCTTGTTTGACATTTCGGTTCAGAGTTCACCATTTCAGTGTTCTAGATTACAGAACAAAAACGGAAAACGTTGCATCTTGCTTTGGTTTGAAGGTGAAGTGAAGAAAGCTCTGAAAAAGTTAAATGCCATCCCATCAATTTTAGGGAAGCTCTCAGCTGAAGGTAAGACATTTTAATTTTAAGACTAAAAAACTAACAAATGTGACTTTGTCTTAACTACTCTAACATTTTTTTATTAAAATGATGAAACAGAGCAGACCCACTCCAATCACATCTTGATCTATTTTCAAAGTCTCCCCAGTAGAGGTGTAACAATTCATTTTAACAACGATTCCATTTGATTCAATATTTGTGGTTTCTGATCCGATTCACTTTTGATTTGGGTTAATTTTGAAGGATCCGATTCACTGATCAGGACATCATTAACCAAAACTTCAACCAGTGTGACTCAGAGATAAATACCTGGTACTGAACAGTGCAGGTGAAGTTCTCCAGATTCCTTGTGTTTCTTCAAGATAATTAAGTGTAACTTAATTATGTGTACAAACAAACAAGTAAACAAGGATTAATGTCAATCCATTCACATTTTAGTTTGATAAAGTTCATTCCAATGTTGTTTTTCCACATCAGAATAATCCAAAGGAACATTATTAGAACATTCTAGCACACTGTATGGTCTTTGTAAATTCAAAGTGTTTCACACATTGGACTGGAATGATGTTGATCAGTTTTTGCTATTTTCCAAAATTGATTTATTTCATTTTGAAACGATTTTATAATGGTATAATTTAATTTGATTAACAACTTGCCTCAGACAAATCCACCTAGTTGGATCGTAGAAATCGAAATCAATTAATCAATTAATTGATTAATCGTTACACCCCCGGTCTTCAGTGGTCTTTTAATTATGTTTGTCGTTTTTTTGGCCAAAAAAAAACTTTTGTCACTTTCTAGAATATAGTTTCTGCAGAGCAGCAGGATTTCATTAGAAATTCTCTTCTGAGCAACCCCCTGAGCATGTATTTCCGACATCGCAATTACTGTATTTTCCACACTCCAGGGCTTACTGGATCATAAGGGACATTAAGTGAGACAAAAGGGATTAGAACTTGTCCGTAACACACTACACATTAGCCTGGTCACAACACCCAAGCTTGCTTGCAGAAAGAAAAGACTGAGGTTTTTACAGAGTGCGGTGCATCTCTCAAATCACTTTAACATCAGCAATCACAACCAGCATTATTCCATATATAAAGCATTCAGGATTATTGGGCGCACTCATTTTTTGAAAAAAATAAAATAAAAGACTTTTATGTTTGTCTTATAGTGCAGAAAATACAGTAAGCCCAATTTACAACAGCATTTTTCTCGTTGCCTTCTGATTTACAACAATTTAAATTTAAAAAAATCCTTAGAAATGCACATTTGAGCTTCATTTTCTTTACATATGTCCTCCATGGTCAGTAAAATGCCACTTAAACATGTTAAAAGCACTTCTATGAATACTTAGCTTGTGCATTCTCTTTGTCTGATTGTTAAAAATCCGTTTTTCTCTGTAGAGGAAACAGTCGTCCATGAGTTTGCAACACTGTGCCTCACTCACCTGTCAAAGGATTTCACTTGCAAGGCGCAGATTTTTGACAACAACGGACTTCCACCGCTAATCCAGCTGCTGTCCAGCCCAGACCCAGATGTTAAAAAGAATTCTGTGGAGGTCATCTACCATCTAGTTCAGGTGTTTTTGTTTTTTTTACATAGTGAAACCCTCGTTTTAAATGGTTTCAGAACTACTAAAATATTTGCATGAATCTCTGCGGTCTTGGTGCTCACAGGATTACAAAAGCCGCCTGGCGTTTCATGAACTGGGTGGGATTCCATCGCTGCTGGAGCTGCTGAAGTCCGACTTCCCCGTCATCCAGAACCTGGCCTTGAAAACACTGCAGTGCATCACTACTGACCCAAACTCACGCCACACTTTCAGGGAGGAGCAGGGGTTTGAGAAACTCATGGATGTTGTCAGTAACTCGGTAAAAACATTTTTTCATCAGCTGTAAAAAAAAAAACATGTTTTCTTAAGCGGCCATCTATGTATGTTGGACATGGTCTGGCTCTGTTTGTATTTGTGCAGGATTTCAGCGATCTACACGCTGAAGCTTTACAAACGATCTCCAACTGTCTGAGCGACAGTCAGACGGTGAAGCTGGTCCACAAATCCAGAGGACTGATGAGGCTCATTCAGTTCCTGCTGACTCCAAACCCGCCTGAAGTTCAGTCCGCTGCAATCGACTGTCTGACCAAAGCGGCTCAGAGCTGTGAGCATCAAAACCTTTTCACCAAATCTAAAGTAAAAATCACTGATACTTTAAAAAAAATGTCTTATTTGTGCCAACAGCTGAGACTCACAGGCTGCTCCACGAGGAGAGAATAGAAAAAGTTCTTGCAGAGCTTCTGTCTGTGGAGGACATCAGTGTGAAAACATGCTCCTGTCAGGCTGTGGCCGCCATGAGTTTTCACCTGGCCAGCAAAGACACCTTTCGAGACCTGGGTACATAAGACGTCCCTTCTGCACAGCAAGATGGGATTCCAGCAGAGGTCACTGGCTCTGACCTTCCTGTTTTTCAGGGGTTGTTTCCACTCTGACACAACTACTGAGGAGGGAGAGTTTGACGCTGAGAGCGGCAGCGACCCGGGCCCTCTATGGCCTCTCACACGGTGACCAGCTCAATGCCCTGTAGGTGTCGCGTCGCCTGTGTGCACCTCATTTATCTGAGCAAGTCCTGGAAATACATCACACCTGTAGACCAAATCCACAACAAACTGCAGAGATTTCTGTCAAGACTGGGTTAAAACAGACCAGAGGCAAAAACCGGAAACAGTTTTTTAATTGCAATTTTAAGTGTAACAGAAATTTTAGAACTTTGAGGCATAAAAACATGATGTGGGAAAAAGGTAAATAAGTGTTTATCTACCAACCAAATCAATTAGCAGACCAAGAGTAGGTTTGCAAAAACCCTGATCCAGGAGGGAGCAACTGATCGAACTGAAGTCCAAAAATACAACTTCAGCAAAGAAATCCTCAAAATATAACAGATGAAAACACAGCAGAGAAAGTGAATAGGTGGACAAAAAGGTGTGGAAAAAAGGGCAAACCTGTTTGCAGGTGACCCACATAAAATAAAGATGGTGGACCGCTCAGTGAACCCGTAGAGAGAAAATGTTCATGCACTTTTCTGCTGCAGGTGACAGGTTGTTTGTCAACACTTAAGACAACCGTCCGATCCTGCAGACTGCACAAGGAGTGCTGTTCATGTGAAACGTGGTCGTTGCTGCAGCCTGACGGTTAGAAATTAGGAAATTAAACAATCAAAGTGACGAAGGACAAATCAACTTCAACTTACTGCTAAAGCAACAAAACAAGACACACCTTCCTCTGAGTGAGATTCCTAAAGTAGTATCGGCTTGTTTGCACTTTTTAGGATCCATTTAGGTCATCTTGGTTCTTTCTCCTCAGTTCCTCACAGATTAACTTCTTTGGTCGTCTTTTGTCTCATAAATCTCAGACATGCCTACTATTTTTTTATGCTCCAGTTTGTATTATTTTCTGCCCATCTTTGAACCTTCAATTAACAACCAGAACCACTTTCATTACAAAAACTCAATGCAGAATTTGGCGCTATAGTCATATATCATTAGACATTCATCTGTGCCTTACTGTTGTGTCTTCCAGTTCCATCTACAACACTGGCGGTCATGAGCTCCTTGTCCGGCAGCTGTATGAATCTTGTCCAAAAACTGTGGCCAGCTCTGCTGCTACGCTTCACAACATGGCAGCCCAGGAGACCATCCGATCCAGCATCTTGTCCCATGGAGCCATGCAGGCTCTGGCTGAGGCCTTGAAGTCCAAAAACACACTGGTTCTGCTCAGCAGCACGTTGTGTGTAGCTGAACTGGCCTGTGAGGCAGAAGCAAGAGCAGAGGTTTGTATTTTTACCAACAACCACATGCAGATCTGCTTCAATCTCAGGTTTGGAAAAGACAAAACTCAGGATGACATGTTGTTTTTAATGCACTTTTATTTTTCAGACTCAGTGTTCAAAAGCAGTTTATTTAAAGTTGTTTTGCTATTTTACCTCATGTCTTGAACAGTTGCGTAGAGCTGGAGGCCTTGAAGCCCTCGTCAGTCTACTGCACTCCCACCACATGGAGGTGTTGAAAAATGCATGCTTTGCTGTGAAAGTTTGTGCCAGTGATGAACCTTCAGCCGTGGAAATGTGCAGACTTGGGTAATGAAAACAGACGACACACAATGACACTTAAGACGGAGAAATATTAATTAAATCATCAAAAAATGGAAACTCTCATCACTGCTCCTGTACAGAAAGTTCCTCTGATGAAACCAGAACTTGGATTTCTGAGCTCCGCTCCCCAATCACGCCTCAGAAATGAGGGTGTTCTTTTGGACCTGTCTTTGTTCCTGTTCATCCATTCAAGACATTTGACAAAAAACTGTCTCTACCATGTTAAATCCACTTCTAAACTGAAGGCTGAGCTGCAAAAATCTGACCATCCATGATTTTAATCAGCCGTCCTGGACAGAAGGACAAGATTCATTTCATAATTCTTCTTTCTTACAGCAAACATTTGACCCCTGCTAAGTACTCAAAAACTCACCATGTTTGCACACACCTAGTACCCAATGAAAATGAACGTTGGGCATGGTACCCCCCACACACACATCCCCCCAAAAAAGTTAAAAATTAAAATAAATCACATAAAAAAACTGAATTCTTAAAATATTTTGAAATCCACTGTCAAAACCAAAACACACGTGTTGAAGAAATCCAAAGGAAGTTTTGAAATGATTATGGGATGGCCACAGCACCTACGACTTGGTAATTATTTTGTGGCAAATTCTTCTAAAAATTACACAGATCTGTTTGTCACCCCCAAAAGACCAAAATGTAAAATGGTTGCTATGGTGATGACACCAACAAAAAGGAAGGAAACACAAAGGAAGAGCACTAGTTCAGGCGATTTGGTGTCTCTTTGGGGTGTTGGTAAGAACACGCTGAGGCCTGGATGCAGTTTCCACAGTTGAGTGCAGATTTATTGACGTTCACATCCACTCACATAAGATCCAGAATTGAGACATACATTATTATTATATGCGTGGTCTAAAAGTAAAGAAAATGACACCACTTAGGATGGAGCTGAAATAAATAAATACCTTTACATGTCCATGCTTCCTTAAATGAAACCAGAAATAAAGGCCAAGCACAACGCAAATCAGGTAGATTCAAACTGCAATAGAAAATGTCCCTATCATTACTTTCAGGTTATTAACTCTTTAACGTTTGTTAACATGATGCTCATAAAATGCAACCACTGCTCTCCTGCAGGTAAGATGTAAACTTTAACATGTATAGTCAGAATACTTAATTATCCACTTAACATATGTGCGCTTATTAGTCCCTCGTTAGCAAACAATAATGAATGCCACTTGCTGAACACGTGACTACAGCTTCTCACTTCAGTTTCAGATTAACGCTCCTTCTAGTCTGCCGCTTCACGTGCGTGCAGCTGGGGGCGGGGTATCCTTCCGCGCAGGTACCTAGTCCCGTTCAGATTATCAGTCTTTACAACAGAGAAGCCTCCATTTTGGCTTAAAAAAATACAAATATGTAACATGCAACTTGCGACTTTAGCTGTCTCTATATTGGCTACGGATCATTTTAGAATTAATTTTATTTTTTTTGTTTTTACTTATAAAGCTTTAAATGGACACGCCCCCAAATCTATTCCAGAACCGCTGACTCCATTCACCTCTGGTCGTTCGGGACAGAATCTCTTTAGCGTTCTGAGAGTCCAGTTTAGAACTAGTGCAGACCGGTCCCTCCATCCATGTGTCTGATTCGTTTCTAGAGACCATTTTTATTCAGACAAGTTTTTTTTTTTTTTTTTCATTTAGACCTGCCTTGTATTTGTTTTAAATTTTTTGCTGTATCTTAATTATTTTTGTTTTATTTGTTAATTTTACTGCACTATACTCAGACATTGTGAAGCATTTTGTTATTTTATCTGTAAAAAGTTCCACATAACTACATGTTTTTCTTCAAATCCTGGTATGACAAAGAACAGCTGTTTCGTGCGCTAGAAATAGCCAGTAGGTTGGCAGTACAGTATAAAGTTAATCAGAGTAAATGTTCTGATGAACCTTTTCTGTCTGAACATTTCATGTGTTCTTCCAGAGCTTTGGAGATTCTGCAGGAAATGACCCGGTCAGAGAGTCGCAGGAATAGTTTTAGTGAGCTGGCCCTGAACAGTCTGCTCAAATCCAACTTATCTGTCAAATACAGCTTGCTGGGACGCCTGGCCTCAACTGACATCATCACCAATGGCTTCTACGATGCCGGGAAGGTTTGTAGCTTCTGCTGAATATGTCCGTGACTTGTAAATTTACTGAGGGGTTAAAGAGCATGGCAAACTCCCAGGATCGCTGTCAGTTATTTACAAATCCTGGTCTTTTCTTTGAGAAAAAAAATGTGAAACTACGATTTATTGCACGAATCACCAGATTTCATTTCACACAGGCTGGACAGTAATGATAATAACAATAATTTAATAGAATTTGGTACTTTTTAAAATACAAATTATTTTAGATTTGAGGTCAGAATGTTGTCCTGCATCTCTGCTGCTTTTTCACAGGCTCGAACAGGTCAGAGGGTTCTGACTTTAGGTGAACTGATCCAACAGCCGCTCAACCAGCACCGACCCGTTGTTTCTGTCTTCACTCGATCCGGGTATGACTTCAGAAACATCACTTTCACAGAATATCCTAAAGTCATCACCATGACAGACATGGTGTAAATGAGCCAGATTACAGCAACAATGGTCCTTTACATCTGTAGTCTCTAGACAGAATCAAACAACAAAACATCTGAGACATCGGAGAACACATTAGATCACAATAAAAACACTTCACATGACAGCACATTATTGAGAGGTTAGAAAAATAATAACAAAAAGTACAGAATATTCATATAGTGACAGACTTTTTTATATAAATTATTACATTTGTGTTCACAAATTTTCGTGCTGACTATAGGGAGCAACATATGGACACATTTGATTAATTTCAAATAAGACATGAAGTTACCAGTCGGTTAGATCGTGAGGAAGGAAGTTTCAACGCAGACAACTTTTAAAATTTTCCCTCAAACTGTATATAATTCCTGTATAAATGTCTTTTTTGTGCTGTCAATCAATTAAAAAATAATCAGATGAATCACAATTTTTACTAGGTAAATTGTATACAACAATGTGGCTTTTGAACACACACACAAAAAAAGGCCAAAGAGGAAAGGCTTCCTTCATCATTATCGTCTGAAATGTTTTAATTTGTAAAGTGACAACTTTACAACTCAGATATCCCAGAATTGGAATTTGTGTTCACAAAAGAAGTCAACAGTAAGATAAGCAGAACTTTAATGTCTGCAGTATTACTCCAAGAAAACAAAGATGCTGATATACAGCCATAAGAAACAAACATTGTGTTTCTGTACTTTAAATGGTCCGGGTGAATACGCCAATCTGATTGGCTGCTGGGTTTTCCGGTCACATAGGCGTAATGTTCTATATCACTGCGCAGGCTTCTTTAAAACAAATGTTTCCTTCATCTTCTGGACAAAAACAAGCGGTAAGAGGTGAACTTTCTCTCTGAACTGATACTTTATTGAGCTCATCGTGATGATCAGCATGTATATCACTTTCCTTTGCCGCTGCAGCGACGCTGTGTTGTGTTACTGTGACAACAGGCTGCACCGCCGATAAAATAGTTCGCTTTTTGTGAGAAAGAAGTCTAAACTAAAAAAATAACAAGAATGAAGTACTAAAAATTGAATATTAATTTAGTTTGTAAGTGACCATGTTATAAGCGGGATAGTGCCCGACAAAGTGTGCATTTTCAGAGATTGATGCACTCCGTGGAAGCCTGAACCTCCCGACACAAGCGGAAGACTGTCGCTCTGACGCGTGCTGAATCTGCGTTAATGAATAATAACGTATTGATTTTTAAAAAAATAATCACGTGCAATCAACGCGTTAACGTTGACAGCCCTCCTTTTTGATAACAAGAACAATTCTTAGTTAAAAAATCTAAACTTTGACAACTTTTAAATTGTAAATGGATGAAATAACACAAACTAGGACAGAAGCAGCAACAATATGGACTAATGCTGTGTGATTTTTTTATTTGAAGAAAAAAAAAGTGATATAAAAAATCTTTATGCTCAGCAGCTTAATTCTCAGTGTGATGCAAAGCAAAAAGCTGAAACTGATTTTCCTATTTGAGCAGAAAGGATAAAGAAGAGAAGCAGAAAGATGAGATTCCAGCAGAGACAGCAGATGACGCTGTTCTCCAGACGCTGATCAAAGAAGCTAAAGAGAACGTCCTCCAGCTAAACGTGGAGGAGGAGCAGTATGCTGCTCTGGCCAGGTGAGAAAACACTTCAGCAGAGTGTCGAAGATGATCACACAGCAGATGTACATGGATTTCAGATCATTTTCAGACCATATGGTATGAAAGATTCAACTGAACATCAAGTTTGTGTTGTGATTGTGAGGCTGGTGAGTGAAGCCATGGGGGGAGCGGTGGCTGAAGATAAGTTACATGAATTTCCATGGATGCTGCATCTCAGTGAGCTCAAGTTTCATCTGCAGTCAAACGTTGTTCCGATTGGATCGATCAGGGAAGGGATCTTCTGCCACAGAGCCCTTCTATTTAAGGTATCAGTGAGCTGATGCCACATGTCTGATCGCTTTGATGTTTGCAAACATAAACTTTAACTCATAATCCAATGTTTTTTCTGAACTCTTCAGTGTCTCTCTGACTGCATTGGACTGAGCTGCTCCCTTGTTAGGGGAGACTACAACCGGGCCTGGAACGAGGTGGTCCTCTTTGATGAGAATCCCTCCAACAAGCAGAGGTCTTCACGGCGCTCCCGCTTCATCATAGACCTCATGCATCAGCCGGGACGCCTGCTGGATGTCAACATGCCGGCTGCCCTGCAGTATCAGACCATATAGAAACAATGAGTCCATGATAAAACTCTGCTGCTGTTTGTACTGACAAGGATTGATCAATAAATGTCCATATTATGAGGGAAATAGAGGCCTTGGGAATTCTTCCAAAAGTTAAAAACAATGAGTTTTGATAGTTTAGGCGACAGTTTACAAATGGATGTGATGTCACACTCACTCATGAAATAAACAGGTGGTTTGAAGTTTTGATCCAATGGCTTAAATCTAAATGACAAAACTGAATTGATTAAACAAGTCAAATAACTGCACAAAGTGATGGTAGATGGAATAATCTGTCAGTGATTTGTTATTAGAAAAAGATTAAATCACAACAGAGTTCAGCTACTGTTAAGAGACAAAGTTCCTAAAATATAGAATTGCATTTAGTTTAAATGTGGATTCTACAGAAATGTAGTCATGATTATATTTGATAGTAAAAGAAGAAACATGATGACAAACTCCAAAGTCATAATCATCTGAATTGAAAGAGGGTGTTTTATTTTGAAAGGAATGTGTGTGTTCTGTTGTCACCAGTGGAAACGATTAAAATTAGTAAAATTGTGCTATATATTTAAGTATTTAAAAGCTATATTTATAAACTTATGGTTTAATGGTCACAAAAACACAATCAAGTTTTATTTTTCTAAAGCAGGAAGTGGAACTTTGAATCTCTTCTGATCAGGAAGACACTGGACTAAATTGTTCCATTAGTGTTAAAGGTTCCAGACCTCTAATCGAAACTCTTTAAAACTATTTAATCTAAAAGTTAAAGTGAACATTTTCTTTTGGGGATTTCATTAATTTAAAAAAAATTATCTTCCCGTTGTTTCATTGGAGACCAAATTTAATCCTGCAGTCAGCAGCCATCTTTGTGTTTGTTGTCGTCAGATTAACCTAATGTTATTACAAAACGACAAACGTCAAATCTCTGCTGTTTGTCAGAAAAAGAAATAGAACATGTTGGTCAATTATAAACATAATTTTCACAAAACTTAAAAGTT
>BSAI01000119.1:1580446-1597470 GCA_036245035.1 Adrianichthys oophorus | reverse complement strand
CGAGAAGCCCGCCAAGGCCAAGTAGACCTACAGTCATCCAGCCACCACAACACAACGGCTCTTTTAAGAGCCACACACTTTAACCTGAAGAGCAGCGCTTTTCGGAAAACTTTAATTTTAAGATTAGAAATTATAGTTTATTCACTGTTTGAATCTATTTCTTAAAGTTCACACTTCTTTTCTACATTGTCATTGTGTGAAAAATGCTAAATTATTAAATAGAACCAATGGAATATCTCGAGAGTACAAAGTTTTAGCTTACAACCTTTCGATCTTTTCTTTCTAAACTATTGAAACTCATTTGACTTCAGATCTCTTGAACTGCAGGTTTTCAAGGCAGCAATAAATAACTGCTTCACATTTTAGTCCCATTGAGTTTGATAATTCATCTGATACCAAGTCTTACAGGGCCAGTGCTGCCAACATTAACACCAATACTATTTAGATTAACTCTGGTTTATCTTGTATAAAACAAAACAGTACAAAAAGACTTTAGGCAAATAAAAGGTAAATGCAGCAATCAGAATGGAAGATGCATCAAATGTAAAAAAAGAAAAAAATAGTGGAAAATACAACAATATAGCAGAACTGTAAACATAACAGCAACACAAACTATTTAGTTAAAAGGGAGTCATACATTTACATCTCCACTTGTGCAAATAGACAAAAGCAACACTAACAAATATAAAAATATAGTTTTAAAAATTCCTCCATTGCTCTGAAATGTATGTAAAAAAAAAACTGAAATTGGCTTACAACCTTTGGCTTTTTGATCACAAACCCTGGAGCCGTTAGCTCAAATTAGATTCATATATTTGACGCATGTGCCTGTCATTCTTTGGTCATGTGGCCGGTCTGGCCCCTTTTTGGTTCAGATCCATTTGGGGAGCTGTCATGTCTTTTTATTGGATTTAGAACTTGGAAAGCACGGCATCTTAGACCGTGTTATTGTCGTGTTTAGGACATGTTTATGCATGTGAAGATTTTTTTATTTGTATTTTGTACTTTTCACTGTTCAAGAAAGTGTAAGGAAATAAATGACATGAAAATAAGAACAACAACCTTTTCTAATGAAGCACGCGTGAGAACAGTTCCTGCTACACAAGTTACCTGCATGAAAATGCAACGGCAGTTACACTCTCCAAGGAAGTATCCTTTGAGGAGCCCTTTTGACTGTGTTCCCACATAGGTGAAAGATCTCATGATTTTTCTTGTTCAGAAATATTAGCAAGTTCACATTGTTCCCTTAATTGTCACACCTTGGAGAAAATCCTCTCTGCAGATATGAATGTTGTAATTACTACAATACATCTTTTTGCATTTTTGCTCAGAAAAGGAAATGCTGGTTCATTCATTTTCCACCACAGAAGTGGGTCTCCATCAGGTGAAATGGGCTTTTCTTCTGTGTAACGTTGCAAAAGTGCCCGCTGTGCAACGCTGCTGCGATTTGAGGAATTTGAGTGACAAACTCTTGGTCCATATTCAATTCAATTTTATTTATATAGTCCAAAATCACAACCATAGTTACCTCAATGTGTGTCACACCTGTATTTATGCAAAGAACATAAAGGCAATCATAAAAATACCACATATTCAGCCTTTTGCTGCTGCTCATGGAGAAGCTCCTGCAGAGTAGTGTAAGGTAGTTGTAGGAGCCATTGCTAAGGCAGAGCTTGTGGTGGGTTGAGGATCTGATTCTAAATATTAGTAGACTGAGATAGAGACACTACGCTCGCATGAACTCTGTCAGTAAATTCCAGTACTTTAATGTTCAGATTTGAAAAACATCTTCGACCAAAGGCTCACAAGGATCTCATCACACTAGGATCAATACTTAACCTTGGTGTCGATAGTATTAATAACCAGATCTATACGCCCACCCTCAGTAAATAACAAAACAAAAAATTACTTTAACACATTGTTATATAGTAATAAAATGTCATTTAATTTATATAAATGTGTATATTTATTTTTATAGTAACTAAAACCTTGAATGGATACTAGAAATGCAGACCTGTGGTGCAGAGATCCTGCTGATAAGAAGGCGCCACTGAAGGGAGGAAACACAGGATGAACCAGCAGGGGAGGTGTTGGATGTGGGCTGTCACAGAGAAAAAGAAGCCGTTTCAGTCACACTGTGTTCTGCACAGGCAGCTGTCAGCTGAAGGAACAAATCCAGACGTTTCCTCACAGCTGTGGACAACATGAAGCAGAAGAATCCTGGTAAGACTCTGAAAATGTTTTAAATGCACTTATCCATCCTCTTCTTCATCTTGAAGGATTCATGGCTGATGACTTTACCTGATGATGATGATGCATATTTTTCTTGTTATTACGCGATATTTTCTCTATTTTGGGGATTTACTGTACTCAAAATGATTTTTTTTTTCAAGCTTCTCTGATCATATTTTTCTGTCACGTGGACTCACGTGCTGCTATAAGCAGATATACATCGTGGCAGCACGCTGCCTCAGCTGGTTAAACCTGACTAACCGGTTTGTTGGCGGTGTGACTCTGCATCATCCATTACATGAGACGATTCAGAACATTTACACCTGTTAAGTAAAGAGAAGCTTTTTCTGTTCAATTTGAATCTCTTTTTCAAAGTCCTAAAATCAATGTTTAACATTTGGTTTTAAATTTCCACAAATTAAATGAGTAAAGGTTCAAATTCACTACAAAGGAAAGTTTTTTTTTTAGGTAATATTTCAACCATTCAAAAATGAGTTCAGATGACAGAAAGTAACAGCAGTCAGTAAGTCAAACATTGGGTGTTCAGGTTGTGTTGAAGCCCTCAAGCCTTTTTTATTTTGTACACAGACGTCTGCTGGTGATTTTCTGCTGTTCCAGCCTCAGATCATGAAGAAACTGTAGCTCAAGTTCACTGTAAAACACACAACAAATGCTAAATATTAACCGAACACATTTGAAACTACAAAAATTAAGGAAAACTGAATCATTAGGAACCCATTAGACCCTAGAAACGACTTTCCGACCGGTCAGTCTACAAACAGAACTTCTAGGAAATTAAATCAACTTTTAGTCTTAACTGTATTCAATGTAGTTTATTTGAAGCATGAACCGTCAACATTTAGAATTGTTTTGGTTTCTGTTCTTGTTGACTTTTTGTTACATCTTCAATCAATAAATGTATGGGTTTAAATGTAGATTATTGATTGACAGGTTCAGTTATGACCAAATTACAATATATTTCTTGATTTGAGTAAGAACTTTTTTAAGGATTACATTTTTTCGATTGTTTCTTTTTGTTGATTTTTTACTTTTAGTTTTTTGCGCCTCTTACCTCTCTGTTTACTCCTGAGGTAACTCGTTGATCAGGTTAGTATTAACACTGCTTTTTTACGTGCTCACTCAATTAAACGGAAACCAAAGGTTAATATATCAATGTTACATGAAGATAAAAAAATAACACACATCAAAATTTTAGGTAAAATAACCATCTGTTATCCTATTAAATTGTTGAAATTTAAGTTGTCACAAGAAGTCAGTCTCTGAGTTGAAGTTTTATTCTTATTTAAACTCTAGATATTTCACTAAATGATTACATGTTTTTTCTGTTTTAGGAGGTGTGGACAAGTTAAAGGAGGCGGCCCTGGGGTTTGCTTTGGGAGCGTTAGGAGGCTGCACACTGGGAGTCACGGAGGATCCAGTAGACAGGATCCTCCTGGTGATGACTGCAGAAGCTCCACTGACTCCTGTGATGCAGGAAGTCAGGACTGTGGGTCCTCTGGGTCTCGGCACTCTCCTGGGAGCGACAGCGCTGACAACAGCAATGACGTCGGTTATAGCTGGTGTGATTCTGGCTGCAGTGGTGTCTTCAGTGTTTGTAGCCCTGAAGAACTGCGGGGCCTCCCTCACACCATCTGCTGGCTTGTGGGTATCTGCCGGGATCGCAGGTGCCTTTGGGACCACTTTAAGTGGAGCTACCTTTGGGGCTACTGTTGAATGGATTGTAAATAGGTACAGCATGGTGGGACTGTTTTGGACTTTGACCATTTTTACAGTCCTCAAACCACCACTGAGCTTACTGTTCAGAATCCTCTGGAACCAAGGAGAAGTATGCTGCAGTCTGGGGTTAGAGGTCAGTTCCAGGGAAAGGGAGCAGATTGAAATAGCGGAATGGCAGCAGAGACAGCGGGTGGCGATGCAGATGGAGCAGAGGATCCTGACTCTGGAGAAAGGTGGCAACATAAATGGAGCAGATCACAGGAAAACACAAGCCTATGAGCAAAGAGAAAGGGAGGAGTTAGAGAGGAGGAAGACGGAGAAGGAAGAAGCTGAGATGCAGGAGAGAAGCATCCAAGACTGGATCAACACAGTGGTGGTCAAGCACGTTGACTTTCTGGCTTTTTCTGGAATACCAATGACAGTGGTTGCCATAGTAACATCAGGGCTTGGCATGTTTGGCTACGGAGACCATCAGGCCGTGCTTATAGCACTTTTGGCTTTAGTGGCAATCATTGCGTACTTTCTTCTAAGTTCCTCCAACTTTAAGTTTTGGATGCTGGTTGGATGTATGGGGATGTTATCAATCTTTGTCATTGCCATGCTCACTCTGCACGCCGGGCAGACAGCTCTGATGGACGGTAAGAAGATGAGAGCAGCGGGGCGGAACCAAAGCAGAGAGGACATTACCAGCAGAATGAACCTCCAGTCCTCTCTAGAAGCTCTGAATGCAGCTTTCTTTGTGGCCAAACTGTGTCAATTGGGTTTGGGGGCTACAGTTGGGGGGGCCCTGGTGAGGCGAGGAGCTGGGGAGACCAAAGTTATAGCAGGGGCAGCATCACTGGTGGGAAGTTTACTAACAGGACAAATTGTTTTGGCCCCAGCTCTGAGTGAGGGGGGGAAAGCTGGAGCGCTGCTGGGTGTGGTTGCTACAGCTGGGGTGTCTGTTGGGGGGGCGGCGGCTGTAGCTGGAAGCTCCTCCTCTTGGCGGAGAACTTTGGCAACAATGGGGGGATTGGTTTTAGGGGCTTTGGCTTTGGGAAAATGGCACGCCATTAACATTGGACTGCAGGTACCCGTGGCTTTTGTCTTTGCAATGATCAATCCATTTTAGGGAAAGACCATCAAGGCCGCTCCTCCTCAGATGTTACTGAACTAAGAAGTAAAGGAAGTGACGACAGATGATCAAGAGTTGAGATAAAGAGTTAGTTAAGGTAATCTGAGTCATCAGTGCTCTTCAGAAGAATATTTATGCAGACAAGTGGTGACCAATATGTATTTTTCTCTTTTTTCAAGCTTTAGATATTTATTTGTGATTGTTTACAGTATACATTTTTTTATTATTAAAAATTCTGCTCAGCAGATCAGAGTGATTAAAAAAACCCACACCACTCAGGTTGGAGGTTTTGTCCTGAAACAACTTTACCAACTTTTTCATGAACATGTGTTAAAGTGTTGGATTGAAATGAACTAAATGGCTTTAGAAATGCACTGGGGTTGTATTTACTAAAAGTTTATTGTTTTGGAGGCAAATGAAATCACCAGAAACCACAAAATTCTGACAACAATAAAGACTTGCTGTCATAAACAGTTTTACGTTTTCATAAAATAATAGTACATTATAGTTTATCATTGCTATTATTATTATTATTGCATTGTAACACAAACAAAAAAAATCTTAGAATTTTACTTTATATTCTAAAACCCTTTTGCTCTTTATTTTTTTCTGTCTTAAAAACAATAACATGAACATGCAAATGTGTTGGGGTGAAATGTTTTCGGGTCTCTGTCTTTAAATAAACTTTTTTTGTTACCGACTGTTTCTGTATTCATATTCCACAATTGATTTTGGCGTACATTTTATTTTAGGAACTTTAGGAAATAAATAAATGGATAAATGGTTTTTTAATCCTCTTTTACCTTCTAAAGTAGTTGAAAGAAAACGGGAAAAAATATTTTACAAATAAAGTACAGATGGATATGAAATTGATTCTTTCGTCAACCGTCACATCCTGGTAATCACAGATGCAGTAAAATGAATCTAGAAAAACTAAACTCTGTCACTGTTTAAAAGGACAAAAATGTTAGAAGACCTACATTGCAGCTTTCAAGATTTTTTTTAAACAATATCTTTTTGAACTTATTATGATTTTCAAAAGTTTGTAACAAACTGCTAAATAAGTCCATGGATGTGTTTTTCAAGTGTCTCAGGATAATATGCCAATCAAAGCCGAATTTAGTCCAAATTTTATCTGAAGTTTAAACTTAAAATGATTCTGAAATTTGAAGGACAATTTTAGGCAAAGCTACACACTTTCTTACCGATATGTTTCAAAAAATGCAATCTTCTCTTACAATGCAATTCTTTGCTACAGACAATGGTAGAAAATACATTTGAAGCCATTTTTGCAGGCACACAAAAGCATTATTAAAGTGTGAGGAGAGAATGTAAGTGAGAGTGAAACCTTCATCTACGAACAGCTTTTGTGGAGCCAAAACGTGACGTGGTAAGATTGGATTCATGCAAACCTCAGCAAAAACTGATCTATGATCTGATGCTGCATTAAAATGATCATCTTCAAGGTTTCTCATAAGCTTATACCACACTTTTCAAATCATAAAGTTTGAACACTTGTAGTTGAACTGATTTTATCTCGCCTAGGTCATAGACCGTATATACACTGTGTTCTGATGATGAAAAACCTGACTTACATTTTTGTGAAGATACTTATAGTTTTTGTTCAGAAATTGACCGACATAACTAGTTCATCGCAATGTTTATTTTTGCACTGCTGAACCACTTATGTGCTTGTGCGAGGCAGCATTTTTCCTGTATTTCTTTCTTGTACTTCACTCAAAATACCTTCCAATAATAATCTTTTCGTGTTCCTGTTGGCAATAATTCAACTGTTTTTAGTTAGATCAAACTGAAAACGAGCAGAAACAAAGCACAGGTAGGAAAGGAGAAGCAGACATCTCAGAAGATTACTTTGCTCAGGGTTAGGCTACGCCATCTGCTGGGCAAGAGTTAAACAACCTTTTCCAACACTGGATTATGATTATCATATATTCTAAATACCTGCAACACTCTTGTGAGTTCAGAGAAAGTGTTGTGTTTTTTCTTTATAGTCAAACCATATCAGCTTACAACACAAAAGTGTTTTAAATCATTTTATGTACAGAAAGATTTACAGCACACTTGTTTAAAACAAAAATACTTATTTTCATATTTAAAAATGAATATGAAAATCCAAAAACCAAGTCAAACAAATAACATGAGATTTTCCAGCCTTCATAAATACTTTATAAGATAAATGTAAGACATCATAATAAACAGAAACATTCCAAAAATAAAACCTAATTTCACAAATAAAATGATTCTGTCGGTGGGAGACCTTATAGGTTCCTTCACACATCAAAACAGACACTTGTGAACAAAGAACTGATTAAAACTACAAGGAACTGTCTAGGCCTTCATTTCACAAAACCTTCTGTTTTCTTTAAATTTTCCCACTTTTTGGCTGCTCTGGCTACACTTTTAAGGTGGGTCAGCCCCATTTCCTGTATCACTGCTTGAAATAGAAAGTAACCCCAATGACAATGATTAACGGTTTAATGATAAATGAATGCTAATGAATGAATATCTGAGCTGGGAACTTACTCCCACCCGTTGCTGAGGAGAAGCGTTTGCCTGAAAATAGGCTCTCTTTCGCCATTGCGTAACTTCCGCTAAAGCATTTTACAGCTGTTACAAGTCAGAGGGTTCAATAAAGTTTATTGGGAAAAATAAAAACTTCGATCTAAGTAAACCGGTCAGATTATCTCTTGAGATGTTCAGGACAATAATCACGTCTTGAAATGTTTGACAGTAAGCAATTGTCAATGTTACAGATTTTTGGTTGCAGCGTCATAGATGTAACACAAAGAAATTAAAACATAAAGTTGATCATAATTACAACCAAGCTTCTTTTGACAGATTTATTTAAAGTAAATCTCCAAAAATCAAGGCCATTCAGAGTTTATTAAATGGCCTATTTTACCCAAAGTCAAAGAATTAATACAATTTAAAATGTATCCTGTTAGTGAATTTCTTCAAAGCAGATCTAAATTTAATGTTGAACCCTGCATTTTTATTTAAATAATCAATTTAATTTTTTTTAAATTATTTAAGAGATGAAACTGTGGAACATTTGTTTTTCTCATAAACACATACCAACATTTTCTGGAGAAAATTTAGAAATTGAATTAATCTTCAACTTGACATTCCCTCTTTTTGTTATTATTGTTTATGGAAAATGTTGATTTGTTCTCAAATATGATTAATAATATTTTATTACAAATATATATTTTTTATATTTGCTGAATTAATTAATTATAGCTCATTAATAACCATCCAATTCTGGAAAAATGCTCAAATAACCTTTCAACACATCATCATTTGGTTGTTTTTTTCCTTCTTTACTTTTTTTTACTTATTTCTTCTTCTTTTTGTATTTAATTTTGCTTCAAGTATTTTTTAATTGCAGTCAGCAAGAAAGAAATAATTATTAAATACTGTCTCTTTTGTACAGCCAGTTTAATGTTGTGATGTCATTATTTTCTAAGGGAGATTGTCTGTTAATGTGTTGGAATATGACTAAATATCATTTTTCCCAAAGATTCTAAAAGCATATTGACACTAGCTGTTTCTTTTGCAACAATCATATTGAAACTTTTACTCATTTTTTTGTGCATGTCCACTCTGATGTTTCCGTTTTCAAAACAACCAAATCTTATTACCATATTTTAATTTTGGTCAAATATTGTCTTCATAAAAGTAAATATACCGATGACAAACCTTCCTTGACCATTTTTATCTGCGGAATTCAAAAGTATGCCGAGTCTACTAAAAGCCATAGAATTTAATGGCTTTAAAAGCATGAAACGTACTTGAAAAATACAATTTGAATAATTGGTGATAACCTTTTCCTCCATCTTTTTGTGGTTAATCTAAGACTCTCGTATGATTTTCTTTTTTATTACCTTCTTTTTTTGTCCAAATGTAATGTTAAACTCTGCATATTTCATATAATGAAAAAACGTTGGCACATCTGTTTTTCTCAGGTCAATATAAAAACTACCTGTGTGAAGGAGTGTAGCTGATTCGCTGTGGCGACCCATGACAGGATAAGCCAAAAAGTGACCGTACTGTAAGTTTTCTTGTACCATATTTTTGGCTACCGTTTTTGTTTTTGCTCTGGTCATCAGTAAATTGTTACCTCTAGGGCTCATACAAGCTCATGTTATGCAATTATCCTCTGCTAGAGTTTTGTTACAGTACATTAAGATTTTCAATAAAAATGCAGAAAAGAAATTATTAACAGTTTATTTGTACAAAAAGCTGTTGCAGTAGCCCAGGGGTGTCTCCTCTGAATAAAATGCCCTTAGTTCTTCTCTCCTTCTGTTGCCAACACATTCATTCATTTTCCAATCCGCTGCATCCCTTTCGGGGTCACGGGGTTGCCGGAGCCTAACCCGGCTACTCATGGGCGAAAGCAGGGTACACCCCTGGACTGGTCGCCAGTCTGTCGCAGGGGCCACAATCACACACCCATGCACACTCACATCCACATCTAGGGACAATTTAGAGTAACCAATTAACCTATGAAGCATGTTTTTGGACGGTGGGAGGAAGCCGGAGTACCCGGAGAAAACCCACGCATGCACGGGGAGAACATGCAAACTCCACACAGAAAGGTCCCCCAGCCAGGACTTGAACCGGGAACCTTCTTGCTGTGAGGCAGGAGCGCTAACCACTGCGCCACCGTGCAGCCCGTTGCCAACACAACCTGTAGAAAAGAAAAAAGATAAAACAGAGATAAGAAAAGGCTCCAAGTGGTACGATTCTCATGAAAATACTAATTTACTGAAAATACAGTAAATTAAGGATTAAAGAAACAATGACTTCACTCCTTCTGCCCTAATGGAACTTTGTGGGATAACAATGACTAACTCAGATATAGCAATACTTTAATGAAAAATAACTCAATGACCCCACAATAAGGCACCTGCCAGCATCAGCCTTAGCTTTAATGGAAGATATGAATCTCACATTACATGAAGATTATTCCCATGTACAGAGCCTTGAGAAAGTATTCGCCTCCCTTGAACTTTTCAACCTTTTGCCACATTTCAGACTTCAAACATAAAGATATAAAACTTTATTTTTTTGTGAAGAATCAACAACAAGTGGGACACAATCATGAAGCGGAATGAAATTTATTGAATTGTTTCACACTTTTTCACAAATAAAAAACTGAAAAATTGGGCGTACAAAATGATTCAGCCCATGTACTTTCAGTGCAGCAGACTCTCTCCAGATGTTCAGTGAGGATCTATGAATGATCCAATGTTGACCTAAATGACTAGTGATCATAAATAGAATCCTCCTGTGTGTAATCAAGTCTCCATATGAATGCACCTGCTCTGTGATAGTTTCAGAGGTCGGTTTAAAGCGCAGAGAGCATCATGAAGAACAAGACACACACCAGGCAGGTCCCAGATACTGTTGTGGAGAAGTTTATAGCTGGATTTGGATACAAAAACATTTCCCAAGCTTTACTCATCCCTAGGAGCACTGTGCAAGCAATAATATTGGAACGGAAGGAGTATCAGACCCCTGCAAATCTACAGAGACCGGGCCGTCCGTCTAAACTTTCAGCTCAAACAAAGAGATGCAGCCAAGAGGCCCATGATCATTCTGGATGAACTGCAGAGATCTACAGCTGAGGTGGGAGAGTCTGTCCATAGGACAACTGAAAAGTCCAACAAACACAACGTTTGTTTCTGTTGCTCTTTATTTTCTTACATGCCAAGCCGTTCACCAAAGTAGGTTCGTTCATTCATTCATTTTCCAATCCGCTTTATCCCTTTCGGGGTCACGGGGTTGCCGGAGCCTAACCCGGCTACTCATGGGTGAAGGCAGGGTACATCCCTGGACTGGTCGCCAGTCTGTCGCAGGGGCCACAATCACACATCCATGCACACTCACATTCACACCTAGGGACAATTTACAGTAACCAATTAACCTATGAAGCATGTTTTTGGATGGTGGGAGGAGGAACCCACGCATGCACGGAGAGAACATGCAAACTCCACACAGAAAGGTCCCCCAGCCAGGACTTGAACCGGGAACCTTCTTGCTGTGAGGCAGGAGCGCTAACCACTGCGCCACCGTGCAGCCCCAAAGTAGGTTCCAAAAACAAAAAAGAAATTTTCCCCGCTCACCCCGACCTATCGATCTCCAACAACAAAACTCGCGGGAAGTCACAACAACAATCAGTCGTATACTGCACAAATCCGGCCTTTATAGAAGAGTGGCAAGAAGAAAGCCGTTTCTTAAAGGCATTCATTAAAAAGAGTCGTTTGCCACAAGCCACCTGGGAGACACACCAAACATGTGGAAGAAGCCGCTCTGGTCAGATGAAACCCAAGTCTAACTTTTTGGCAACAATGCAAAACGTTATGTTTGGCGTAAAAGCAATACAGCTCATCACCCTGAAGACACCATCCCCACTGTCAGACATGGTGGTGGCAGCATCATGGTTTGGGCCTGCGTTTCTTCAGCAGGGACAGGGGAGGTGGTTAAAATTGATGGGACGATGGATGGAGCCAAATACAGGAACATTCTGGAAGAACACCTGATGGAGTCTGCATGACCTGAGACTGGGACGGAGATTTGTCTTCCAACAAGACAACTATCCAAAACATAAAGAAAATCTACAATGGAATGGTTCAAAATTAAACATATCCAGGTGTTAGAATGGCCAAGTCAAAGTCCAGACCTGAATCTAATTCAGAATCTGTGGAAAGACCTAGAAACTGCTGTTCACAGCTGTTTTGCAAGGAAGAACGGGCAAAAATGTCAGTCTCCTGATGTGCAAAACTGATAAGACATACCCCAAGCGACTTACAGCTGTAATCGCAGCAAAAGGTGGCGCTACAGAATATTAACTTAAGGGGGCTGAATCATTTTGCATGAACAATTCTTCAGTTTTTTATTTGTGAAAAAAGTTTGAAATATCCAATACATTTTGTTACTGTTCACGATTGTGTCCCAATTGTTGTTGATTCTTCACAACAAATTACAGTTTTATTTCTTTATGTTTGAAACCTGAAATGTGGCAAAAGGTTGAAAAGTTCAAGGGGGCTGAATACTTTCACAAGACACTGAATGTAAACCTGCATTGTACTGAATAGTCTCAACATTAACATTGTGTGGTTACATTCTACAAATGGTTGTAATTATTGGCCCTCTCTTACCTGTCTGGTTGGACTTGCTCAAGGTTTGGACGTGGTTGTCTTTGGAACCCTGAAGATCAGCTGGAGAGTTCCCTGTAGAAGTATCAATGCTCCTTCTGACCAGAAGGTGAACCTATGTTTGTGCCTTAGAGAGAAAAGCCAGTGTGAATGGACTGGTACACTGCTGCTGTCTTCAGTCTGTTCACTCAGGTTATGGTGACCGTAGTAAACACCTTTCACTAACATTTGCATGACCGGTCTGTGCTGTGCCAAAACTGCAAATAACATCAGTTTTGAAAACTGTGACTTTGATGGTGCTGCAGTACCAGCCATAACCGTCTGTGCAAATCTTTCCAACAGCTGAATGCACCACCACAGCCGGATTGCTGGCATTTCCCCCTTAAGACAAAGGCAGCACAATCTTTAACACAACTGAAGACTGGCACTGGCTTTTAGGCTGCAGTTTCGGGAAAAAAAAAAAACTTACTTCTGTGAAGGTTTCCTATGAGGTGCTGATGGAGAGAGCATACTGAAATGTAAAATGAACTTTTTTCACATGTTGAAATGTTATACCCAAGTAACAGGAGGAAATACTCACCATTAGCATAAAAACACTGCAGCAATTGGCTGAATACTGCTGGGGAAAGTACTGAGAAAAAAAAGTGAGCAATTAAATGAAGATAGATGACATGCACCTGCTAGTTATTCAATTGCATTATGATCACTCTGGATGAACTGCAGAGATCTACAGCTGAGGTGGGAGAGTCTGTCCATAGGACAACAATCAGTCGTATACTGCACACATCCGGCCTTTATAGAAGAGTGGCAAAAAGAAAGCCATTTCTTAAAGGCATTCATTAAAAAGAGTTGTTTAAAGTTTGCCACAAGCCACCTGGGAGACACACCAAACATGTGGAAGAAGCTGCTCTGGTCAGATGAAACCAATGTCAAACCTTTTTAAAACTATGCAAAACGTTACGTTTGGCGTAAAAGCAATACAGCTCATCACCCTGAACACACCATTACCACTGTCAAACATGGTAGTGGCAGCATCATGGTCAGCTCTAGCTGTTTTGCAAGGAAGAACGGGCAAAAATGTCAGTCTCTCGATGTGCAAAACTGATAGAGACAAACCCCAAGCGACTTACAGCTGTAATTGCAGCAAAAGGTGGCGCTACAGAATATTAACTTAAGGGGGCTGAATCATTTTGCATGCACAATTCTTCAGTTTTTTTATTTGTGAAAAAAGTTCAAAATATCCAATAAATTTCATTCTACTTCATGATTGTGTCCCAATTGTTGTTGATTCTTCAAAAAAAATTACATTTTATATCTTTATGTTTGAAACCTGAAATGTGGCAAAAGGTTGAAAAGTTCAATGGGGCTGAATTCTTTCACAAGGCTCTGTGTGTATGTATGTATATATATATATATATATGTATATATATATATATATATATATTTTTTTTTTTTCTGGAAATATATAAAGAATATCCAGAAGAGCAGAAAAAGTATCAGATACAATACAATAAAATCTGAAAATTGTAGAGACTACTTTCTCCCCTTTTCTCTCAATGAATGTCCTCTCCCTGTTAGTTAGTCCCTGAAATGTACAGACCTTTTCAGTCTGTCGTCATATCTTCTATACTGATGTTGATTCCTCCTCTTTGGGTCTGCAACTTCAAAGTCATCATCCTTCGGACAGGTGTTCATCACAGCAGGAAGATGGGAATGTTGATGGAACAGCAGGAAATCGGGACTGGCAGGTGGAGAGCTGATCACAAAATGTCTGCATTAGTTTGTTTTCTCTTGCATACATCAACTATTTCTAAAAACCTACATTTAAAAATAAAGTCTTATAAAATGCTACAATGTAAAGAATCTTACTAACAATACCATATGTAATATATGACACGTCAGTGCAAGAATGCCTGCTTCTTAATGTTGATGCCATAACCACAGCAGCAGAAGATCCCAGTCTTCATGGTTCTGGCTGACATACTTTCTGAGAACACACTTGACGCTTTGCTTGGTCCTTTCATCCTTTGAATTGTATTGTGGAATAGATAAATGACTGATCTATTTCACTGGGGTTACTCAAGGTCAGATATCAAATGCTAACCTGTCCGTGGGTCTGGGGATGGTATTATTGGAGACAGCATGTTTTATATTCAGGATGCTGAAAATGCTGTTGTTGAGCTGCAGTGACACAAACAAATTTGGTCAAAATACATCATTTTTCATCCTTTTATATATGTAGATATGAAAAACACGTGTGACCCACCGATAGAAGATCTTATAAAACAACTACAAACTTTTTCGTCTGCTTTCGATTCACAATGGTTTAAACAAAGAAATGTTCAGAAACGCAATCTTAAGCCTTATTTCCTTTAAACATGTCCTCCATAATCAGAAAAATCCTATGAGGGCACACTAAAAGCCCCTCTTTTTGGAAATCTAGGACCACGAGTTCTACATAAACATCGTAGTTACCTTTCAGTCTGTAGTTCGATGCCAACCCTTATAGTTGACGGCGTTGTGATTCGGTTGGAGGAAGCGATCCTTTATTGAGAAAAGGATTACTTTGAACACGGAGGTTTTCATTTTTAGGGAAAATCTGAGTAACAACTGTAGCAACTCGATCGGCTGTTAAAGAAAGGATAACTATTACGACTGTCGTAAATTAATTTTCAGTTTCTCAACTGTCGCAAATGTTAATCGAAAGGAGGAAGTGCCGCCACGCATGCTCAGTACAAATGAAATACAAAAAGGATTGGGTTGTGACAAGCATCAATCCACACTGGTTTTTCGCAGATAGTTCTGGGAAATTTCTAGGCACTCGATTTAGGAATTCTGCATTCGGACACAATAACAAGATGGCGAAAGCACTATATAATGCACTATTTCGTAATTTGTGAATGAAATCGAACATAACCAGTCTATGGTGTTGCCCCGTGTCTCAAACATACCTGTCGTCTCTGAAATCTGAGGTCACAACCAATCGATGACATCATCAACAGTCGCCGGCGCTTGAATAAACATAACAACAGCGGTTTTTTTGTTTATTTTAAAATGTAATGTTTAAACAAAAAGTCGTACTTACATTTAAATGTAAACTAATGTGCTCTAGAGCGCATCCAAGTGAAGAAAAGCGCTTCTTTTCCTCGCATAGTGGAACCCCCTCCTACAGATGGTATCCCTCCTCCTCTAGGGTTGCTCCTAAAAAACTATTTTCAGACAACATTTTCTCAACAAATGTCCCTACAAGTGGAGTGGTAGGGCGAACGGAAAAAATTCGGATTGGGCCTTGGTGGCTGTTTTATCAAAGTTCGTTCACCCGGAAGAGCGGAGGGTCACGTGTTCTCCGCACCTGAGGCTGATGGCTTATTAAGAGTAATTTGTTCCAGCTGCGCTTGTTTGATTCTGCTCTCCGGGATGAGGCGTTGGCGGCGGAGCTTCAGGTCAGTGGTCCTTCATTCTGCTGGGTTTGTTGGTGTGAATTCTGCTTTTCACCTGAACTTTGGAGGTAAATGTGTGTGTGTTTTTTTTATGGAGCTGCTCTCCTATTAGAAAACTTTAGAAGTTCTTTCTTGGAGAACATTTGAGACAGAAGAAGGTTTAGTTCTCGAAAGGCCTGAAGCCCTTTTCTGTGGAGGAAAACATTTTTGTTGTATTTGCTTTAAATGCTTTTAGAATTTGTGTGTTTTTTTTTTTTTTTTTTTTTTTTTTTTTATACATCTGCTTAATTATTTCATTAATAACCCCAAGCATTTTAAACATTCTTTGTAGATTCTTAAATATATTCTCGTAGATGTTTTTTTCGTTCTTCTGGATTTGGATCGCTGCAGCTGCTTTAACAGATTCTCATTTGTTTAAACTGATTCCCAGTAGAAATGTTTTGTCCTAAATATATTCGGCAAAACTTTGAAGCTAACAATATAATTGGCCATAAAAACAAAAATCTTAGTGTTAAAAATATATTAATTTACCTTTGGAGTTTTAGGACAGAATACTTTTAGCTTATTTTTATTTTCATTATTTTTATTTAAGGGTTCTTGATATGTTTTTAATTGTATTTATTTATTTGTATATGAATATATTTTCTTTTTATTTACTTGCTGATTTGGACAAAATGCTATTTTATAGTTTATTTTATATTTTTATTTTATTAAAATGTTAGTTATATTTTCTATTTATTTACATGTATATACTTTTTAATTGTTTTTTTTTTTTTAATTTACTGACTGTCTTGGACAAAATGCTTTAAATCTATGATTTTAAACAAAGTTAATTTTCAATCTTTAAAAGGGTGTTTTGTTTTTTTTTTTGTTAATAAAGTACACTTTTGGATTTTGTTGTCTTTCTCCCCTTTTAAAAAGCTGTGATGTTTGTTGGCTGACAAAAACCTCTAATGGAAATTAAGCTGAGGGTTTTCTAGCTGAAGTAGAGCCTAATTGTCCTCTGATTTCCTTACCAGGATTCCTTGCTGGAAACACCACCTAGGAAAATGAAACGAGGACCTCAAGCACACAAACAGAACAGAGGTAACGGTTAAAACACTGTCCAATTAAGATAGCTGACCATGGAGGCTTTAGAAGTACAGGTCCTTCACTGACAGATGAGTTTTGGTTTGAGGAAACTTGAGCTCCCAAAGGCCTCATGTGAAGCCGTTCTGTTACCAGCAAAGTGGTGGCACCATAGGCGCTTTGACTCTGTTTTTAGCTTCAACAATACATGTGGACACACCATTTCACTGTTTTTTGAGCAAGTGCTCACTT
>BSAI01000119.1:1557806-1574019 GCA_036245035.1 Adrianichthys oophorus | reverse complement strand
GGCTCCAGGGATCATCAGGAGAATGGGCGGAGTCACAGCCAGCCTGCCCTGAAACCAGAGAAAAGGAAAATCAGCAACAACAGAAAACCAGACCAGAGCAGTATACAAACATCGGAAAAAATGAAAAAGTTGTACGACACGCCTGCATCTAATCTACTTCACTTTTACTTATCCCCCTTGCATGTTGTGTAAGTGTTCACTATGACCGTGCATGAACATTTTCTCTCTACAGATTCACTGAGCGGTCAAAAGCTGCGTTCACACCGGACTTGATTTGTGTGTCTGGCATATTGAGTTTCAATGTTAAGTCGAGTACAGGAGTGATTTGAGCGTTGGGTGAAGCGAGTCAGTCCGGCAGCAACCATGTTGTGAGTCTGCTGATGAGGACGCTTTCTACAAGCCTCCCAGTAGGGTTGGTGAGGGTCTGGTTCTTGAGCCCTGTCTTCTTCAGCAGCCTGATGAACAGCCTTCACTGTGTTTTTTCCCCCAGAGGGGACTGTCTATGATCTGCAGACCCAAGAACCCGTGACAGTTGGTCCGTTCCACCACAGTCCTGTTGATGGTGAGGGGTCAATGTGTTTCATGCAGCGAACTGAAACTCTTTTGTACTTTTGACAAGCTTGAGATTCAGCTGTAGTGTTACAGACCATAATTTAAATCATAAATTAAAGTGCATTTAAACCTGTCTTATCAATGCAAAACATTAGTAAGAAATGACAACAATGGGAACAAAAAGTTGCTTTTGTTTTGTAATATTTCAGTGCAACATCATCAATCTCATTTAAATGTAATCTGAATTAAACTGTGTTGCTTTTGATTCATGTCACAGTAAAAGTCTTCAAAGCAAAAGGTTGAAGGAAAATCTAAAGTTGTTTCCTTTACGGCTTTTCTTCCTCTTTACGTCATCAACATGCATGAGTAGAGACATTTATTTATTTATTTTTTGTAGAAGCCAGAACACTTCTGCAAATGCAGTCAAATAAGAGCAGTAACTTTTCAACTGTTGCTTCTAAAAATAAAATTACATTAATATTTATTATTACTATTTATTATTATTATTATTATTATTATTATTATTATTACAATAACATTAATATTTCAATCGATGAGACAGAAAGCATCAACTATGTATGTGGTTGAAATAACAACAAAGCCTCTTATATTTTGAATTGAAAATTCAACAAAGACAAATGCTCATGAGATGTTTGGCTGTTTGGTCCCAAAACTCCCAGAGCTGCAAGACTCAGTTAATCAAAAAACTGCAAAGTTTTTAAAGAGAAATCAAACCCTGGACACATTCAAACCCCTTAACCCTTTTTGATGGTTAAGTAAGAACAGATATACAGATATTAAAAAGTTTGACAGAATTTTATTTATAATACTTTGCTGTCAGGAATTGTTCTTCATCGGCTGATGTTGAACAAAATATCCATTTTGGATAAAACCTGACACAAAAAAGGAAGGAAAGAAGTCACTTCTGTAAAACAGGAACTGCATCTGTCTCTCTGAAAGCTATTTTTAAGCAAAACTCATCCTCCTTAAATAGTTATAAAGAAAACATTGACCTACAGTTTAAATAAGTATTTTCAGAGTAAAGCAGGAGTTTGCAGATTTTCCAAACTGCTATGTTTTTGTGTAGAAAACAGCCTTTTTTTCTTGTGATTAAAAAAAGCAGAGTATGAAAGGAAACACAGGTTACAGTTCTTCAGATGAACCAGTGAACTCACACGGCTATGATCAGTAAAAAAAAACAGCACTTTAAGATTATGAATGCTCAGATTACAGCAGATTGTGGGGAAAAAAAGAAAAGTTAAAATGCTTCAAAACTTTATGGAAATGTTATAAGATGTTAGAGTCATCCCTTTACTTTTAATTTAAAGAAATTTACTTTTTACTAATTTTTCTACGATACTAAGTTCCCAATTTTTGCATCTGAATGCTCTGAGTAAAGGACAGTACGTACATCAGTTAGCTTGTCTTTCTCTCTGTCAGGTCACTTCATTCATGATTTAAGGATTAAATCAAAGATGTAAATGTCATCTGTAAGCAGAAAGTGTAGTACTCTGCAGCTGGAAGGGGCTACTGCAGATTACCACCTCTGAGACACAGCACCTTCATGGTTCATGATTAACTCTTTTCTCACAAGCATTTTTTCTGTTAGTTTAAATAAACTTTAATGATGACCATCAGTCAAATCTGAGCTGAACCAAAAATCCTTTGGACTTTAAGTGTCTTTCTGTTTTTTAATGACCAAATAAAAATAATCCAACTAAAACCTTCAAAACATGTTGAAATTAAAATAATTTTATAAAAAAAAACTTGGTTATTGATGAAATGTTCTGCTGCTAATGTAAAAAGTCATGTTTTTTTACCGATCATTTAAAATAGAAAAAGTGACAAAGCTGAGAATCTTCTGTCATCAAATTCTAATTTCTTCTTTCTTCTCCAACAAATGTTAACATTTTAAAAATGTTAAACTGAACCAAAGCAAACATTAATAACGGCAGAAGGTGAAGGTAAATTAGACTTTCTTGCATCAGGATGAGACTTCAGTTTTGCTCTGAAGTCATTTGTTGACAGTGCTGTAAAGAGCAAAATCCTCTACATTTTCAGCTCCTGTTCTGTAAGAAAAAGAAAAAAAATAGTTTAATAAATCTGCCAGATTCTAAAGAAATAATCTGGTTTTCATGCAAGTTTCCCACTTTTTAACTTCAGCAGATTTCTTGAATACCACTGCAGAATATTCAACATTATGATCTTCTTGGCTCTTCCTGGGTCTGGGATTTCTCCTGATGTTGGAGTACAGACAATCTTCCTGGTTCTCAGAGAAGTGGATGCTGCTGTAATGAAGCTTCAGCTGCTCTTCTGCTGCTTCTGTTTCTGCTGATGGACTGTTGACGTCTGGACTCGTGTTAACCTGCAGGACAAGATTAAAAAACTCACACCTTCCCATCTGGACTTTAACTCTCATCTTTATGTGGCTGTTTGCTGTAAAATAATCTCTTTTAAATCAGAATCTCTTCAAACCTCTGAGTGGGAAATAAACCTAGTTCAATGAATCTTTTTCCTTTTTAAATAAGGATCAATTATAGATTTTTCCTTAAGGATTTTTTCTGCTATAATTGATTTGATGTTAATGTTTTGTTCATCTCGAGCTTCTGCAGACAGATATAGTTTAGCTGCACATTTCTCTTTGTGCGCTCCCTGGTGAACGCTGCCTGACTTAAGGATGCCTCACAAAAACAAAGCTAACCTTTCTTACCTGAGTTCTGTTGGCAGGTCTCTTCTGCTGCTCTGTGACACACCTGTTCTTTCTGGTTTTGACAGTCAAGAAAAAACAAAGTTAATTAGAGAAGCATAAATGTAATCATTAGTCCAAATGTTCAGAGGGATTAGATATAAAATAGTTCTTTACCTAATCCATAGGAAGGCAGGGATTGAGACAAAAAGCAAAACAGCAAATATGGTTGTCGCAGCTGCTGCTGATTTCCATGAACCTGACAAAAGAAAACTCTTAAAGACTTAAGTCACATGAACCCGTATGGGGATTGAACCACGTGGACACAGTTTTTTTTTTTTTTTTTTTGGGTTGTCCATGTTTGTGAGAGAGGAGTGGCGGCATCTCAAAGGGAGCACAGGTGTGTCTTGCAGTTCCCTTGAGGCTCGTACGGCTAAAGGACGTCATGAAAAGGGAACATACCATTGTGTGTGTGGTCAGTGTATAGTTACGTATTCGTAATGCTGCATTCACACCAGACGTGGCCAAAGTGTCAAATTGATTTTGACACAAATCAATTTGCTGGATGCCTGTCTTAAAATATCCTTGACACCTTGAAACCCCGGCCACAGAGCAACCGCCAAAGTTTTTCTGGACTTCATTTGTTGCCATATCATGGAAAACGTGTGATGTTGTGATGTGTGATGGGCTGGCAACCTGGGCGGCATAGTGGGCTTGATCGCTTCAGCTCCATGAGCTCTGTGACAGGCCGGCGACCTGTCCAGGGTGTATCCCGCCTTCACCCAACAGTAACCGGGATAGTCAATTGTGCTGCTACCGGACTGACGCGCCAAGGAATTGCGGCGCAGGACCTCAGATCGCGTCTGTACATTGACTTATTGAAATTCGACGCCCCTACCATCCGGTGTGAATGCAGCATTAGATTAACATAAGTTGTATGCACTTATGTTGAATAGTTGATGCTGTGGTATGGTGTCCTTACGCCTCATTCTAGTCATTTGTAGTAAGTAAGAACTGGCCTCCTACTGAACGCGCACAGATGGAGACGGATGAGGTGTGCACGTGATACATAAGTGCCTGTAGGATGTGCACACAAACTACAATCTGATTGTTTAGTTTCCTTATTTCTAATAGTCAGGTTACATGCTCTTTTTGCAGTCTCCAGGATTTGGGGTGTTGAAAGAAAAACCTATTGTACTTCCCCCAGACCTGCAGAAAGATTGTTTCTTTGAAAGTGGTAAAGAACCATCAGTTTGTCCAGAAAAATGAACCAACCTGCTTCTGTTTCAATCAGATGTAAACTGGACTGAAAGCTTCCTCTTCTGTTCTCTGCTTCACAGTAATAAAAACCACTGTGTTCAGCTCTGAAATCCCTGATTGTATAGTTTGGTCCAAACACTTTTGGTGAGTCTTCATCCTTCTTGTACCAGGTGTAGTTAGCTGCTGGGTTAGCATCACTGCTGCAGGTCAGAGTCACTGAACTTCCCTCCAGGATTTTACCAAAAGAACTCACTGACACTGAGGGAATCCTGGGAGGATCTGAGATTTATGAAGAAACAAAAAAACACAACTTTCATAAACTCTCAAAGAAAACAAGATCTATAAACCTAAACCAAAGTCTACATTTACACTGAACATCCAGGAGCAGAGGAATTGAGCTGCTTTGCCCATGTTTGTTCTCAGACTTGCAGCTGTAATTCCCAGAGTCCCCAGACTTAATGGAGGAGAAATGAACTTTTTGTTCTGAAGATATAATTCTGTTGTCGTTGAACCAGTTGTACTTAGCTGCTGGGTTAGCATCACTGCTGCAGGTCAGATTCACTGAACTGCCCTCCAGGATCTCAGCAGAGGGACTCACCAACACAATGGAGGTTTTTGGAGGATCTGGACATAACAATTCAAGTTACTTTGTGAAGGTTAAACATCAGGAAAATCTAAAAGATGTATTTTGGTTCTTTTATTGGAATTACATTCCACATTTATGAAGCTGTATTCAGATGCTGTCTCCCAGAGTTCATTCTTGGCTACACAGTGATATTTTCCAGAGTCAGAGCGCTGGATGGACCTGAGGATCAGATGTTGTTCTTCAACAAGCAGAGTTTGGTTGTTTTTGTACCACCCAAATTTAGCTGCTGGGCTAGCATCACAACTGCAAGTCAGAGTCACTGAATTTCCCTCCAGGATCTCAGTAAGATTCATGGAAACAAAAACGGATCTTGGAGCATCTGGAAGACAAAAAAAAATGAAGTTCATGAAGGTTTATAGACAGTAAACCAGAGGGAAACATTTGAACTATGGGTGCTTTTGGAGCACCGAGAACATCCATCCATGTTCGTACATGTAAAGACAGGGACAACTAAAAGGTAATATCTCACACAAAGATGAGTCAAGGCAACTTTGAACACCTTTATAGGGTTCTGTCTGTGAGTCTTTATATTAACTGCTGCTTAGTGATCCTCGGTTCTTCAGGCTCCTTTTCCTTCTGCAACATCTGGTTTATTTGAATTAGTTTAAAACAAACTAATCTTGTTCTTTTTTTTAATTTCTAGAGTGATCAGTTAACTTCCAGTCTGCTTCTGAAGTTCCTCAAAGCCAGATGAGTCCAACTTCGGTCCTGGAGAATCACCAACCTTCTTGTTTTTACCCCCCTCCCCCGTACTGATTCTCTAACCTCTGTAACCCACCTATTCCCGCTTTTCTTTTGTGCCCCCCCACAACATCTCTCTCTCTCTTCTTCACCCTTTTTTTCCGTCCGGTCCAACAAAAAGAAGAACACAAACATAATTAATATAAATAAAGTTTAGTTTAAATTACAAAAGGGGTTTTGTGTGTCTGATGATCTATAACCCCCAAATGTAAGAGTAAAATCTGTCTAACACAAGAGGCTCTCAGCTCATTTCTGTTTGCTCAGCTGTTGGACAGGACAAGTTAAAAAAAAAACTAAGTGTAAGTGACAAAGTTGACCGCACCCACAACGTGAGCACCCAGCAGGTCACCCACGGACTTTATGGCTTTGTGCCAAATATTGTCGACGGGATCGACTCAAAAAAAAGGAGTAAACAGTTCATACTAATCAATGTTTAATACTTCCCCAACGTTTTGCTGTGTAATGTTTGTAGATAAAATAGATGCTTTAAAGAAAATGTATGTATTCATAAAAAAGTTCAGAGATGTCTTTTATTAAAATAACATCACATTTCAGCATTGTTTTAAGACCTGACATAAGACTACACTTTCACTTGAAATTAGTGTTTTGTTTTTGTGTAAGAAAAATCATGAACTGTAACTTTATAAATAAATGGAATAAATAACTGTTTTACTTAGAAATGCACAAAATATTTTTTCTGAGAAATGTTGATGATGCTAGTAGAGTCCATATTTGGCCGGTATACTTTGGATGGTACTGGCCACCTTGGCCAGTAACCAAAAAAGGTAATTTAGAGCCCTGACTGCACCTGAAGCACTTGAAATAACAAACCAAATAAAGACTTCTGGCCTTGAGCAGCCACCAAAAGAGACAATGAAGCCAGATAAATAAACAGGCTCAACCTGCGAAAGTCTACAATCAGTGGCAGGGTCAAAACAGCAGAGAAGACCCATCAAGGCTGGAAACTGAACAGTACAGTAGTCCCCTTTTATTTGCAGGTGTTAGGGACCAGAGACATCCCCAAATACGCCAAATCCGCAAATACAAAGAGCACACACACACACAAACCCTGGTCCCCGTCTCATCCTCCCACCACCGCAGCCCTAGAACGTCAGTTAATGTCCAGTGTTTTATATAATAACTAGTAGACACACGGTAGCACACAAAACAGTTTTTTAGACCTGAAAGAACGTCCTGGAGCAAAAAAAAAAAAAAAAAAAAGATAGAACAAATAAAATTGTTCCAAACTCCTGAATGTCAAACCGTCAAGGTCAAGTCCTGAGTCAAGTTTCAACTTCCTGCCTGTGAACCTTGAGTGTGATTCAACTCCTAGTCTGAAGTTAAAGTTCCTTTATCTACATGGTCACAGTGTGAGTGAACAAACAACAGACTCGAGCTCGCTTCACTCTTTTAGTATTGAAGGGCAGCAGTTCACAACCTTTTCTGGCCCACAGAGCGGGTTAATGTCACAGTCAGTATTTTCATTCATCGCTCTTATTATTTCTGATTTTTTTTAGCTTTTACTTTAAGAAACACTTAGATTAAATTTATTTGCCTCTTAAAAATTGTCCTACATTATTTCTAATGTAAAATGATAGTTTGAAACTGTAAATGTTATACAGAGGATAAAAATTCAATGAAATGGTTTCTGATTTTTTATTTTGTGCCTGAAGTGAATAAAATAGTCTTGGAATTGAAACAGCTTCACAAGAACTATAATGACAACTATAAAGATGTGTTTTTGTTAGAGAAAAAGTTAATGAAGGTTTCAGTATAAATTTAATTTAATGACTTTCTGAAAAAAACCTGATGTTCACAGTGTTTTTTTTTAAGGCTCCATTTCATGTTTGTGTGATCAACAAGCTGCTTTGACACAGGTGATGACAGAAGACAGTGTTGACATGAACTTACAGACTTCAGGTGAGCGCTGACCCTCATAAGAACAGGAGTAAGTGCCTTCAGGAGAAACAGGTTTTCTGTAAGAATAGGATGTTTCTCCCTGAACTTTCTGTCCATTCTTGAACCACATGAAGGAAAAGCGACCCAGAAGAAAACAGCTGCTGTGACAAACCAGTCCAAAGGAAAACTGGATCACCTGCACACGAGGATCTGACAACACAAAGAATCAGGTCATGGAAAAAAGACACTTTGACAACTGTAACTAAAATGTAGAGTAATGACAGGTTTGTCTTTCTTCTGTACCAACAACAGTGAGAGTTGTTCCAGGAAAGTCTTTCTTCCACCAGCTTGTTTCAAACCGATACTCATCTGCATCACTATCTTTAAGGTTTATGATTGTCAGACTTGATCGACCTTGATCAGTTTGGACCTGAAAGCCTTTTTTTTTAGTGTTCTGGCTGTACTTCTTCTGACCACAAACACTGATCCAGAAACCTGATGATGTAGAGTGTGCACTGTAATAATCATTTTGGAAAGAACAAGAAATGGTCACTGATGATCCTCTGAAGGCGCAGATGCTTCTTTCGGTGTAAGACACTTTGTTGCATGTATTCCCATAAATACCTAAAAAACAAATGTCATTGATTTTAATCCACCAGCCTTTTAGTGCAGTAACTTTCTGTTTATGAGTTAAATCAGTGGTGTCAAACTAGTTTTGGACCATAATTTAATCTAAATTGGATCGGATCAGTAAACTTATTACCTGGAGGTAGCTACAAGTCCAAGTTTTAACTTTGTTTCAGTGTAAAGGAGGACAATCGTTTCATTTTAAAATACTTGTATTTGATTAGTTTGTTCTTTTAGAAAATATGTTATCAACCTAAAACTTTGGAAGAAAAAATACTTTTAACACTTTGTCTCATTATTAAAGGTAATGGTGTGAATTGACATCACATTCACATTGGTTATAACTGGCAAAAGAAACATTTCAAAACTCAAAACCAACTTTTTCAGACTTGCCTATGGTTCCTAATTTATTTATCATTTTACTTTCTTTTAATCATTTTATGACTTATTCTTTACCTGCAAGGCGACCATGGGTGCTCAAAAAGGCACCGTATAAATTAAATTTATTATAAAGCATTTATTCACAGGTATGTGGAACTTTAAAACAGTCACACAGGTTAAAATAAATAGAACTTATCAAAATTTAGAAATGTATTTCAAAATAATTCCCCACAACTGTTCACAGTTGTGGGGAATTATATATGAATGATATCTTTTAGTATCTTATTACAAACTGTTCACAGTTTGTAATAAACAAACTTTATTTCCATTCTTCTCTTTTTAAAGCATTTTATTGATGGATCAACAGAAAAGCAGCAGTTCCTCCAAAGACCACAGGAGGCAGGTTGCCTGAAAGAGTAAAGCTCCAATGATTCAAGTTAAAGGGCCTATTCCATGCAAATCAACTTTTTGAGCTTTTAAGTGTTTTACAATGTTCATTCCTCACTTAAAACACCTCCAAAGTGGTGTTTTTATCTATTCACGCATTTCTCTCAGCAGCAGCCCCTCCCAACCCGTGGAAACAAGCGGGTTCTTACAAGCTGATGTAGACAAGTGAGAACAGCCACTTCCAGGAAGAGTCTGCACCACCAGGATCACCCCTAGGCTAACATAAACACACTTTCTCCACCAAGCTAGCGGTGATCGTCAAAACGCTTGGCCTCTAGATAGTGGCCAGGCTCCTCATTTTGTGTTGCAGATTCCAACGGATCACTTAGAAGTTTGTTCAACGCAAACATAATATTAGAAATTTTTAATTTTAATTTAAAGACTTCTGTGATTCATTGTAATGCCCCTAGTTTGACTTTATCTTTATGCTAGTCCTGTCTCAACATTTCAGTTAGAGGTGTAACAAAAGTTATCATTTTTATGCATTTTTCAGGTTCCAAGTCAAACCTTTGACACCCCTGAGTTAAACAGAATATGGTTAGAATGAGGCTGTAAGTGAACTTACACACAACAGGAGAGTGGAAAGACTCATGTCCTCTTACAGCACAGGAAACACCATCGCCAAGGTATAAGTAACGTGAGTACTGTTTTTGTGTTTCACCTGTAATTTTTTCCCCATTTTTGTACCACATGTAGGAAGAACGAGGCGGAAGACAACGGCTCTGACAAAACACAGATGGAAGACTCAGGCTCCCACTCTTTCTTAGAGTCATCACTTGGATTTGTAGAACGGAAGAGAAAATCAGAAACAGTCAACATACAGCCCTAACTCTGGATAACAAGACCCACAAACCAAAACTGTGTTCAAAACAGTTAAGAAATTAATTTAAAAAATCCCAGGGAAATACTTAACTTTTAGCCACTAAATGAGGTCAAATAAAGTGTGATTCTGCTCCAGGTTTCAGAACACTTGGACAGAAGCACGGATACCATTGTGTAGCATCTCCTCTTTTTTAAAACAGATTCTGATGTCTGCGTTTAGACTAAATGGACAACCCATGAATCACATGTGGGTGAGGTTTTAGGTTTTAATAAGCTGTTCGTGGTTGACACCACTCTCAACCCAGGAGTGCCTGCCAGAACACTACTTCAAGGCCTGGATGAGGTTGCTGAAGTTAGTTGGTGTTGAATGATGGATACAGGGATAGAGGCAGGAGGATGGATGGCTTCAATAACTGTAATCCGCACTTCAGCTTACATCTCTTGTTCAGGTACAGCTTTGGTTGTGTGTTTGTGTGTGTGTGGTTTCTAATAAATAAAAAACAAATACAAACTCAATTTGAACTTAAACTACATGAAAAATATAACAGAACTCGTGTGCGCCCACGTGCACTCTCACGTGTGCTCCGTGCTCATTAGCATCTGATTAGCGCTCATTTCTAGCTGCACATTCCTACTAACTAAACAGAAAATATGATCATACATTAACAGAAACTTACTTGGTCCATCAACGCACACTTAGCATCCAGGATAAACTTTCTCCTTTTAACTGCCAATCACTGCAAAGCACAGAGGCAGAATGCCGTGCAGCAACACGATGACGTCATCACTCCCTTAATGAGCATGCGTCCAGCTCTAAACAGAATCGAAACTTAAAGGAAGCTTGTTTCTAACATCATACTCTGAGTCTTTTGTACACACATCTAACTTTTCTCTCTCGCTCGTGTTAACGTTTGCTTCATCAGCATGTAATCCAGCTTCATCCAGATTCACTCTATCCAGCTCTCAGAACATATGTCAATATCTCAATTATTCTGCTGTTAATCAGCGGGGAAAAACTGGGTCTAAAATTTTGAGATGATCATTTAGTAAAAATATTATAAATGACAGTATTTAAAATACAATTTGTGATTGAATGTATTTTGAGTTGCAATTTAAATAGAATCTATTTAGAAAACCTTTAGGCTAAACTCTAGAAATCAAGGGATTACATTCTGTTCCTTTTTTGAAGCTTTTAAACTAATTAGGTAAAGTTGTCTGCGTAAGTCACAGTACACTAAATTTTTCAATGGCTGCACTGCATGCATTTCTGGTTGAATGCATGAAATTCTGGAAAGTTGTTGAAAGAGCGGAAGCGTTTTCTCATTAATCAGTAAAACAGAAGCAACACTGCCGCTCCCATGACAGCAGAGTGAGACCAAAACTTAGGAAGTCACCAAATGCAGATTGATTGTTTTTCCGATCATCTTAAAGAACAAAGCAGAACCTTCAGAATGTGCTCATTTATCCAGAAGCCTATAGATAGTCTTGTGCATTCATGAGTGAATTAAAAGATTTTTTTAAAAAACTTCTATCTTTGAATAAATAAAACTCAGTTTTTTCTCTCCGTTACTAAATCAGGATGTTGTTCAGCTATTCCATCAGCCTAAAGGTGGACAGTTCCCCCAAATGTTGTTGTCCTGCACATAACGTCTGTTGAGTTTAAGGATGGAGCTCTGATATGAACCCCAAATGTCCACTCACCCCGCTGTCAGAGACTGCTCACACGTTAAAGTCATCATTCATATGATCCCAGACTTTGAAATGTTAATCAAGTCACTTGATGGTTAAAGGAAACACAAATTCCATCTTAAACTGAAGCTCTGCTGCAGCAGGAAGATGCAGGAAATAAATCTGTCTGTAAGTGCAGTTATAGAATTAATAAGCTATAAAAAAAATTTAAAGAAATGTTAATGGCAAACTTTGTTTTAGTATGACTTAAAAAAGCCTTTACCTGTTACAGTCAGATCGACTCCAGGTGAACCAGTGAAACTTCCACCACTTTGGTTTGTCTCAAACCTGAACTTGTACTCAGATGAGTCGATCAATTTCAGACCTGAGATCTTAAGTAAACAGTTATTTTTAGAAAAGTGATATGTGATTCTGCCGGCATAGTTAGGATCTTCTCTCAGGTCCAGTGGGTTGTGGTTCTCCAGTTTAGTATACCAGAATGCTCTCTGAACAACAGTTTCCATGTAATTTATCCTGGATGGGTATTTGTAGGTGCAGGATATTTCCACTGTGGATCCTTCAAAAGCACAGATCGGTTTGGGGGAGTATTCCACTCCCCATGTTTGACTGTGAATCCCTGAAAAACAAAAGAAACCAGAATCAATTTGAAGCAGGAAGAAAACATTTGTTTTACTGCAGTTGATGTTGCAAATGCTACTGATGCATCTGTTGAAGACTGGAAAGCATGTGTAGTTTCAGCCTATAACTGTTTGGTGACGTTAGAACTACTTTTTATATTTCAAGTCATTTCAGTTTAAACAAAGCATCATGAACAATCTGGGTTGTTCAAAGTGTTAAACACTGAGAAAACAGATCAAACCAAAATGAATTATGATTGTCACTATCCTGGACAGTGGTAGCATGATAGTTGGTGACATATAGGATGTTTCTACACCAACAGGACTAAACCTGGTTGGTTCAGATGCTCACCTTCTTTTGCTGCACTCTTGGTACACTGTTGTAGTGCCCTTGAGCAAGTTTGGAAAAATAGTGCCTTTAAATCAGACGGCCCAAACAGGCACCACCTCTCAATGACATCATCAATATTTGCCGGTTATCTATGTTAGCACATAGCTGCCAGCTATGGAAAATACACAGCGTCGGTTTTATAACTTTAAAGTCATGCTAAAACAACAAGTCGCTACTTACATTTAAATGTATACTTCTGTGCTCAGAGCACACCCACGTGAAGAAATGCGTTTCTCCTCTGTGGCACAGCGTGACGCAGCTCACCCTACTGGCAGAGGGATACAGAAACCCTTCCCTCTACCCTTAAAAAACAATTTCACACACCCCTCTCCCCTCAAATGCCCCTTTAATTGGAGGGGTAGGGGAAGAATTTGGATTTAGCCCAAAATCTCTCAAACTGACTGACCTTCTCACCCTAGCTATAAGGGAGCATCCAACCACCCAATAGAGGAAGCTCATTTCAGCCTCTTGTATCCGGGACTTGGTTCTTGTGGCCATGACCCAGAGCTCATGACCATAGGGGCATTGTAATAAAGCAGCTGGCTTGGACTGCTAGTACCTGTCAGCTGCCTTTTAAGTCCCACAAGCCACCCAGACTTTGTAAGATTCCTTCTACAGTTTCATAATATTTCTTAATTCCAGTTTTCAGCACCAGTAGCAATTCCCAAACAACAACAACAAAAAAAAACCTGAATGCAAATCCTCTCAGAGCTGCAGGAAACTCATATATGTCCTTGTTCAGACAAGCCCCTGAGGGTTCAGAGCATCAGCGGTTAAAAGGGAAAATATTCTCTAATTGTTTTCATAAGTTTTTGAGAGGCTGCACGGTGGCGCAGTGGTTAGCACTCCTGCCTCACAGCAAGAAGGTTCCCAGTTCAAGCCCTGGCTGGTGGACCTTTCTGTGTGGAGTTTGCATGTTCTCCCCGTGCATGCGTGGGTTTTCTCCGGGTACTCCGGCTTCCTCCCACCATCCAAAAACATGCTTCATAGGTTAATTGGTTACTCGAAATTGTCCCTAGGTGTGAATGTGAGTGTGCATGGGTGTGTGATTGTGGCCCCTGCGACAGACTGGCGACCAGTCCAGGGGTGTACCCTGCCTTCGCCCATGAGTAGCCGGGTTAGGCTCCGGCAACCCGGTGACCCCGAAAGGGATAAAGCGGATTGGAAAATGAATGAATGAAGTTTTTGAGAAGAGCAGAAAAAAAATCTGCTTAGTTCTGTTTTAGCTTCTTTCCTTTAAAAAAACACAACCGTTTAAAAAACCTCTACAGCTAGAAAATAACTTCAACCTTAAAAAATTTGTATGATTTAAAAATGGGGAATGAACAGAGAGCTGATCTAATCATTTTTGTCCACAGTTTTTACACTTTATTGTTTTTTATATTGCCAAATTCCAGAAAATAGCTACCAGTTATAATTTGTAAATTTTCATGAACATATTTATGATTTGGTTTGGAGATTTGTTTTACTTTAAATTTTTTGTTTAAAACAGTTGTGTCCATATTACCGTTGATAGTTGTTTTTCTTTAGATACATGAAGAAAATGGTCCTCGGGCTCATTGGAGTCACTCAAATACAGTATAATTTGAGCTCTTTTCTCAGTTTAAGATAATCCACCCTTAAATTTAAAATTAATGTCTTGGGTGGGTGGAGCAGAAAACTCTACTTCCCTTTTGATCATTTAAGCAACAGCAAAGTGTGGAAAGAACTAAAGAAAAAAAACGAAGAACAATCGTTCTAACTCAGAAAATACAGAAACGAGTGAATGTTCCACAATGAGTTATTCCAGTCTAAATCAGATGAAAATCTTTTAAAGCTTTCTAGGACTTTAAAGATTACAGACCAAACGGTCTTTCTAGATTCAACTTAAAAAGAGATTCTGGGTGCTCATTGACGCATCTCCTTGCTTTTCTGTACTTTCATTTTTAAGGTTTTGTTTGCAAAACTTTGTTAAACTTTTACTACATTTCTATTTACGAAAATATGTGAACAGAGAAAAATCGTCTAAATCCATTTGGGAAACAGCAGTAAATGTCACAGGTGTTGGATAACAAACGCACACACACACAAAAAACCAGACATACGATACCTGTCAGACACAGAAGAAAGACGAAAAATCCTGTCGCTGCTGCCGTCAAATTCATCGCTGCTCGTCTGCTTTGTTGAATCACTCGTGTAGGTCAGGGGTGAGGCCAGCAGAGTAAAAGAAAATCTGTTGAGAACAGAAGGGTGTGGTTTCTGTTTTTTCTCCTCTGTTGTTCTTCTCTCATCTCTTGTCTTGTCAGTAAGATATATAAAGCTTTATTTCCTGTTTTTTGCTTCATTATTATGCATGAATAGACTTCAGCATGGAAATCCCCTAAATACTGAAATAATTTGGGCTCAATGCAAGAACTTCAAAATAAATGTGATCTTTAATGCTTGTGTCCATGGTTAGAATCATTTCTGCTGAAGCAGCCTCTAAAGACTGGGGCTACACATGATACCGTTTACACACAAAGTAAAATGAAGAAAAAACTCCAACAAACTGACTTCATTTGCTTTTATTTAAATTTATATGAGATCTTCAGGAACTCCTACCTGCAGTCTGTCTTTTGCTTCTGTACTTACTCTACCTTTTTAGCACATTGCACATTACTGCCCCTCATTGGGGACAGTTAGTTTAACTTTGGACAGTTGAAAATTGGGAACCAGTTTGATTGATTTTAAGCTATGTGCCCTCAGAATGTGCGTTAAAGCTCTCACTTCCAATAAAGTCTATGTAAACACGTGTAAATGCGCATTTTGGGCTTCCACATTCAAGATCTCATGATCACCCATAGCTATGCTACAAGTTTCTTACGACTGTTTTCGGCAGCTATGTACAAAATATGGGCCATTGAATGACCGCTGCAAGTTAAACCAGGTCAAACTTTGACCAGTCAGGGATTTGGTAGTGACATATTGGTTATGCCATCTTTAAGTTACAGAAGTGACAATCTTTTGAAAATTGATAATGGAGGAGAAACTAATGGTTGCGGATTGTTTCTGGACGGAATTCTGCGACACCAAGTCTTACATGTATTGGAGTAAAACTATAAAAGAAAAAGCCTGGAGCAAGATTTGCCTTGCTTCGTCATTTATCACCAAGCCATTTCCAACTGTTCATGGCAGACGTGCTAGTAAACTGTTGAAAAAGAAGAAACCCCTCCCTGCTTTTCCAATTTGAATACTATGACTAAATGTGCTTTCAAGAACCTGCGTTTTGCTGTGCCCACAGAACTGCCGCTCACCGGATATTTTCTCTTTTTCTGACCATTCACTATAAACCCTAGAGATGGTTGTGAGTGAAAATCCAAGTAGATCGAGAATTTCTTAAATACTCAGACCAGCCTGTCTGGCATCAAAAACCATGCCACGTTCAAAGTCACCTAAATTACCTTTCTTCCCAATTATGATGCTTAGTTTGACCTGCA
>BSAI01000119.1:1509453-1542806 GCA_036245035.1 Adrianichthys oophorus | reverse complement strand
AACTTTTAAGTTTTGTGAAAATTATGTTTATAATTGACCAACATGTTAACTTTTATGTTCGGAATAATGACAGAACTGTGGTATTTGTTATTTCGTATTAAATAACATTTATTATGCGACAACAAACACACCATCATGGCAGCTGACTGCAGGAATTCATGAGGTCTGGTGAAATAATGTAAAAGAGAACACATTTAGATTCATTTGAACCTTTATTGCCTCAGATAAAATTTTCGTTAAAAATATTAGTAACAGAAAGTCTTAGAGTTTGGACAAAAGAAAATTATGTCAAACTAATGTCTTGCTGCTTACAGAGCTGCCAGATTCTCATGCAGCTTCTAGAAGATCAAGTTAGATCTGGTATCTAAGTATTAAAAAAATCCTCACTGGTTTTGTAAAATTCCCCAAAAAAGTAAAAAATAAAACTGCTTTGAAAATTTGATGGGAATCTTGCTAATCCAACCATCCATTCAACCATCTTCAGAACCTGCTGAATCCGTTCAGTCTTTTTTTTTTAAAACCAAAAGTCTGTTATCCTAAAAGTTTTCATTATTCTAAGTAAAATAATTATTTGTGATGAAAAATAAAATAAATGTAGAAAGAATGACAGGCCACTCGTTCCAAGATCAAAAACTGAAGTCATCGTTGTCTATATTTATTTTTTTCTAATCAATCTTTATGCACATCGGCGGTTTTTGAGATTCATTTCATGAACCAATTTTTTTAAATAGTTAACCCCCCCCCCCCTTTTTTTTTTTATAATTTAATTTCTCTGAGTCACTTTTGTATTTGTCCCCCCACACAGTTCAATTGTTTAATAAAGAACCATTTTTTTGTTGTGTTCAGAAAAATAGTAAAGATGAGATTACAAACTACATGGGTTTACTATTATTATTGTTGTTGTTGTTGTCATTGTTGTTGTTTTTTATACCAAATTATGAAACCCAAGGTCACTTCACAAGTTAATAAAAATGGAATAATAAGTAATACTGACATTAAGAGACTTCTTGTAGAGAATAAAGACCATTACACAGCCTCACAAGCTTTTTAAGACATGTTTGTTCTGTTTCTATGAGAACAACGCAACAGTTCTTTTAAGAGCCAACACTACATCTACAGAGCACTTTACCCACTCAATTGTTTACTCTTGTAGAATTCATATTTATTATTATTAAGTGGCTTCATAAAAAATAATTTCTGAACAGTTGTATAAATTCTGATAGCGTCAGATTCCAGTCAGTTTGGACCAACATTAAAACAACCATGTGCATTCTAGTCATTATCATTAATTATTATTATTAATATATAACCTGTTCTGTGTGTATCCCATCTTCACCCAGTGGTAGATGGGATAGGCTCCAGCAACCACGTAGTCTCAAAAGGGATTCAGCGGGTTATGAAGATGAATGATTATTTGAAAATGAGTTGCAGAAACTTAAATCAGACCCTCCAGGATTTCGCAGTCGCAACTATTAACACAAATTCAACCCACAAATTGTTGCACACCCTACAACAACTTTGACTGGATGACAAAGTTGCTTCACGATCATTTCCGGCGTGGCTCCTTCCTGGGAACCTTGTTCTTTTTTTAATCTTTCTTTAGCCGTCTCTCTTTTTCTCTTCAAGCCGTGAACGGTTAATACATATGTGTTTGCTTGGAGCGTGTGCCCAAGGAGTCTGTTCCACACAGCAGCAGCAATAAAACATCAAGAAAGTATGAAAAAAAGACAGAGGGAGCACCAGTTGAAACAACAAGAAACTAAATGAGCACAAAAACATAAAGAAATTGAGTGACACTGGAAAAAGAAGCAAAACCTGGAACCATTTCACTTTTATTGATAATACAAAGGAAGAGTCTAGAGTCTGCAGGAAAATCACTCCATATAGAACCGCCACCACAACAAACTTGTACAGACACCTGAGAGAAAGTTGTCCTAAACAAGACAGATCATCACTGACAGAAAAACTTCTTAAAGCCTTGGTCTTCCTCTACCACAACCAAAGGCTCAACAGTGGTGCTTTTGAAATGGGTAAAGAGGAAGATTCTGTGGAGGACATGGAGATCTGAGGCTTCCTCTGCTTAGCCTAGGCTGTTTGTTTGTTGTTGTTTTTTTCTCTTTCAAATTTATATTTTTTCCCAGCTGAATGTCATTTATCTCTAAAGGGTATTGAATCAATACACAAATATTTGGGTTAATGTGAGCAGGGAGAACCAAAAGGTCAATTTTGGTTTCACAGTTCTGCATCCATCCATCCATCCATCCGTCCATCCATCCATTTTCTTCTGCTTATCCGGGACCGGGTCGCGGGGGCAGCAGTCTAAGTAAGGTTTCACAGTTCTATTTATGCTAAATGAAAGCACAACAATGTTGTATATGGTGATGGTGCAGTATTTTCCTAATGCACATATCACAGTAAAAAAAAGAGTTGGGATATGTGAATGTGAAGTTTCTGTCATAATTTAAATTTTTGAGGTGCTTTACAGAAAATAACATAAAAAACACGACAACTGCCGCAAATTCAGGCATTTTATACCGCAGCGATCACAAAAAACTGCAGCAAAATCCTGGAGGGTCTGATAAAATAACTTAAAGTGACAACATTAGCAGAGAGGAAAAAGGTTTTTTGTTCTTCCAAAATAAGATTCTACTTTGAGATGTTCATGCTTTTATTTTGGAGGGTTGACGCATTTTTTTTTTACCTTTTCAGTATTTGTGTGTTTTGGTTTAAGGGCTAATGTTCCATGTAGATGTGAAATGTAAATAAAACAGAGACGTTCTTCCTAAATTGTATTTTCATGTATCAAGTAGAGAAAACCCGATTCAAGTTGAATCTATCAAGGTTTAATAAAGTATTGGAGGCAAAACAGAGAATCTTCTGAAATTTAAAATGCAATTTTTATCAAAAATCTTTTTCAACTTCTATTTGCTTTTCTGCCTTTGCTTGTTCTTGTCGCTTTTCTTTCTGCTCCTCTTCAGATGTTCATTGACAACATGAGAAACTGTGGGGGAAATATGAAGAATATTTCTGTAAATTCAACATCTTCTTATCATAAAAGAACAAAAATGAACCACAGTAATCTGTAAATGTGTTGGTCATAAACACAGATGAATCAATAAAAAGTCAGAGTGAGTTATTCCAATGACATAAAAACAAGAGCAAACATTTTCTGTGAGTTTACCTGCATGATGTTCATCTTCACGCGCCCGCTCTTGTACTTGTCCATAGCCTGGAAAACTCCTACATGACACAAACAGCCTTAAGGTTCATAAACTTTTAAAGATAAAAAAAATTCTGTCAGGTGAATTCAGATTGTGTGTCTTGTGAACGTACTGAACATGTTCTCCAGGCGGACGATGCAGGTCAGGTAGTCGTCAAAGTCGATGTTGTAGTCGTCGTCAGCAAACCTCAGACCCACCAGCTGCAGGAGCTTGTTGTTCAGCTGGATACCTTCATTCAGGAAAAGCACAAATGTCGACAACGTGAGGTTCGCACAGATTATTGTCTGTACGCATGATCCATGAGGAACTGATGTTTGTTCCCGCAGCTAAGGACTTGAAAAAATCTTTCACAAACAATTTCTTTAGTCTCCAAAGATGTGTAATCCCTATACAGATGGCAATGTTAGCATTAGAGCATAAAAAAGAAAACCTTTCATTTGTTTCTTCATTAATTAATAATAGCTTTGTTTAATAATCTTAAGAGACATGAAACTAAAGTTGAACATAAACGTGTGAATTAGATGAAGTTGAAAATAAAAGGTGATAGTGTTGGCATCAGTCAGGTGACTCACCTGCAGCTTTGAGAGCGCTGCGAAGCTCATAGGACGACATCTTCCCTGATCGGTCGGTGTCAAAGGCCAGGAAGAGCATCTGCAAAGAAAAATGTATTTTATTAAATATTCCTGATGTCAAAATAAAGAAAACATTTCACCACATGAAGCTGTTCGTACAATCCATTTCTTCATCTTCTCCCAGAAGACCTTAAACTCCTGGAACTCTATCATCCCCGTGTTGTCCACCTGGTTTCTGCGTTCAGGAAAACAACTCAGAAATCAAGCAGTAATGAACCTCCTAAAGTCACTTCTTCAACAAAACTAGAACATTTGTCTGTTAAACAGAATCCAAGACATTAATCAATTGGTTATTTCATTCATTCATTCATTCATTTTCCAAGCCGCTTTATCCCTTTCGGGGTCACGGGGTTGCCGGAGCCTAACCCGGCTACTCATGGGCGAAGGCAGGGTACACCCCTGGACTGGTCGCCAGTCTGTCGCAGGGGCCACAATCACACACTCATGCACACTCACATTCACACCTAGGGACAATTTAGAGTGACCAATTAACCTATGAAGCATGTTTTTGGACGGTGGGAGGAAGCCGGAGTACCCGGAGAAAACCCACGCATGCACGGGGAGAACATGCAAACTCCACACAGAAAGGTCCCCCAGCCAGGACTTGAACCGGGAACCTTCTTGCTGTGAGGCAGGAGCGCTAACCACTGCGCCACCGTGCAGCCTTGGTTAGTTCAGTCATGTCAAAAAAAAGGTTTTTCTCCCCACTGTCACCATGTGTTTGATAAACAAATGTTGGTTTCTTCTGCATTTTTAAAGTATTTCTAAATGGCACATTAAAAATATTAATGAATGAAACCTAACTGGAAAATGTTACAAAAACACAGTGTTGCACAAAATGATGAAAATGTCTGAAGACAAAGTGTGTAAATGTGAGGCGTGTTCCAAGGATACATCCATCAGGTTGATGATGCTGTGGCAGGTGCTCAAACTCAGACCGTCAAACTTGATCTCTTTTCCTGAAGACAAAACATTCCCATGTCAACACAGCAAACTAAATACTTTACATGAAAACTTACTAGGAAAAATTCTTTTCAGTGATCACCAGCTTTCAGTATCTTAAATTTAAACTCTAGTGACTCACTTTTGTCAGGCTGTCAGACTAAACTACATGAATAAAATGAATAACAGAGAAAATGCAGCTTTTTCATTTTGAATTGAAAGTTGAATTACTGCTACTCCCTTGTGGTCTGTCTTTTTGTTAAAGTGAAATGAATAGAAATCTTTTTTTAACCAACTTACTTCTGCTGAGAACACCATTGAGCATCTGCTGAAGCTCTCTGACGGAGATCGCCTTGTCCTGTTGGGAACAAATATCAGGAGAAACTGCAGAATAAATAAACATGGGAAAAATCAGCATAATACTTGATTTCAAATTCTTTTCCAGCTTCAAATTGTTTTATTATGACATACAGAAAAATGTACTTGTTTTGTTTTCAAAAAGTTAAAAAATGTGGTTTATTTTAGTTTTTCTTTAAAGTTCCAAAAATGTCTTAATAACAAAAACTAATATTTTTACCTCCTAAATAAATTTTTTAGTATTCAGAGATTGAACATCTGGAAATGTGCAGACTGGAATCCTGCTTTTAAAGCAAAGTTCTGCTGCAGGTCCAATCAGCCGACCATAACATTTATCAGGAGAAAATGACTGAGACAGTCCACCAAAAGATGAACCTCAGAAGTTCTGAAAGGTTCTGCTTTCTTACATCTCCAGCCAGCTGGTTAAAGAGCCTCCTCAGGCCTTTCTCCTCATCCGTCTCCTCCTCTGGAGGGCTGGGCATGGGCGGCTGCAGAAACAAAGCAGCTTCAGCACAAACACAGCAGAATGCTGCACAGATGATCCACTGTGGTAGCGTTACTTACATCCGGCAGGTCGGCATCAACATTGCTCCCCATTTCTCTGGGAAACAGATTAGTGTCCAGATTTATTATTCATGACACACTTTCCTGTTTCAGGTAGGATGTGTAAACAGTGTTAATCTTTTGTTAATGTGAAACTCTTCTTGTTGGTGTTGTGGTATTTTTGCAACATTCAGATCAGATCGATAACAAAAGTTTTTGTCCCTTTGACTTCCAGCAATGCAAATTAGTCCTCTGCAAAGAACTATTCTAAACTATCTCCCAACCACTACATACTGAATGAACTCCTTTTGGTGTCTTCAGAGAACATTTGAGGCTTTTCAATGACACCAAATGTGTGTGTGTGTGTGTGGAGGGGGGGTGCTCTGGGAGTTGTAGTTTTTGTTGATTTAAGGAAAAGTGTTGACTGATGTATTTCTTACTTTCAGGTAGTCAGGAGGATAAGCCTATAAAAACTGACTCCAGTGAAAATGTCGTTTTTAACATGTTCTTGTGGCATCTTTTTAATGATGGAGGACATACATTAAAAACATAACCATTATTATTTTCATATTTTATTTTTGAGTATGTCTTTATTCAAATTATTATGAATCGAGTGCTGAAAAAATGCTGTTTGAAAAGGATCATAATTGTAAAAATTCTCCTGGCCCAACCAGCTCCCTGCTCCACTCCATTCTGATGCATCCACTTGCGGACAAACAGATCCACGAACGTCTGTTTGGATCAGAAGTGTACAGCTGGATAGCTCTGATATTGCTTGCAGTTTTTCTAATCATTTCTAAACTCCTGGTGCTTTGCAGAAACGATGTCCAATAAAACAACACAGGTTTTTGATTTTGGCTAAAAACGGCATCATCATAATGAAAAGTCGCTGGGAACGCTTTGAAAATAGATCAGAAGATGACCAGAGCGGGACATCACATTTTAAAATGTCTCCATGAATGAAGAAGACTGTGGGACTGGGGTCGCCTTTAGGATGAATGTTTCTCGCTGAAATCCAAGTTGGGCTGAAAGTTCTCTTAGATTTGGACTTAGTTATCTCACAGATACTTTAACCGAAAGTAACTGACAAATGGGGAACATGAAGCTTGCACAAAGCTGAACAGTCATTCACTTTGTCTGGTTGCTTTCCAAAGCTTGAAGTTAAAGACTCACATGGCGTCGGCCTTTTTCTCAGAGAAAATCCGAACGATGAAGTCAGCCTCCTGGTGGGGTTGGAAGATGGTGGGGACGAGCAGGTATTTCCCAGGAGGCAGCGTGAAGCGCTCCGACACCTCACGCACGTTGATGTAGGTCCGGCTACGAGCCTTCGATGGGTGATAGCGGAAGAAATCCTTTTCGACATGACTCTCCTCATCAGGTGCCTAAATTGAAAAAAACATCTTTAAAGCTACAAAAGATTCCATTTTTTACAACTAGATGTTTTTGAATTCTACCATTTGGTCCATTGACATCTGGACAAAAGAATTATTTTAAAAAACAGTTGAAATTACCACTTTTTATTTACTGTTAGACATTTTCAGAGGGTTTTTACTCAGACATGATTTATTTTTCTTTTCTGTTCAAAATCTGTACATTTTAATATGTTTTAAATTATTTGTACAAACTGAAACTTTTAAGATATAAGACCCTTTACTAAATAAACATATTTTTGCACAATTTTCCATTTCAGTTTTTTTTTTACTTGTGTAAAACCACTTCTACAAATGATCATGCTGACTGTTAACTAAAATACAAAATCTAATATATAATTTTTAATATTATGATTTTAGAAGTGAGTATATTTAGGGAAAAGTTCCTTGATGTTTGTAAAAGTAATTCAGAGTAAATCAGCTGTTTTTGAAAATCAAATATCAGTTTCTGTTTTTCTCCTTTATATTTTCTTTTCCATTACATCCATAAAAATAAAACAAACAAAAATATAATTTTAAATGTTAGCATATGTTGTTTTACATCCCACAAATAAATAAATAACCTGATGTTTGTTTTCCTCTGACCTCATACACAGCAAAGCCGATGGTCTCCAGGTCCAGACCTTCCTTCCTCAGCTTCCGTCTGTTCTTCTGCATTAAAGCGATCACCACGCTGCACACGTCATCATCATCATCAGCATCCTCCAGCTCCAGCCTGAACTGAGGATTGGTCCAAAAAGTGTCTGCAGATTACAAATGCAAAGCTTTGTTGTACGATGAAAAGACGGCAACCAAGGACAACATAAACACATACAAAGTTTAATTGATTTTATTATGCCAAACAAGCACTGAGCAACAAGTCTGATCTCACCGATGTAGTTCCTGCAGCCGCCAGCAGTGGCGCCACGGATCCAGTTTCCTTCAAACACGTTGACCGCCCATTGGCGTTTTGTGTCGTCATCCAGCGCATCAGGCGTCATGTTGCAGATCTCCACCTTATCGTAGTTCCGTTTAAAGTCCTCAAACTCCATCCTGATGTAGCAAACACCAACCCACTGCTGAGCACGATCCAAATACAAACAACTGATTTGTCTTTCAAAAGCATCTTGGCCCCTCACCAAAACTCTCCATCATCCAAAGAATTCTGCTGGATGCGATTTTTTTCTGCTTTGTCAACGTAATCCCATTCTCTGGAACTGAAACAAAATGAGGTTATCTACAAATCTCAGAGAAATCGTGTTTGTTTCATCTGAATAAGACAGAAATGGGGTTTGTCAAGGCTCGTGCGGGTGAAGCTGATCGTTCTTTGTGAATCATCATACTTAACATCAAAATCAAGAATTTGCTTGATTTTCATGTTGTGTTTTGCTTCTGCAGGTCAAAGCGTGCAGGTTCTTTGTGAAAGGATTTTAGAAAAAGTATTGACAATAAAAAGGAAACACTTTTGGTTTCACGTTATGATTCATTGTAGGGAGGTCTAAAAGAAGCAACAAAAAAAGAAATGATATGTTAGGAAGGAGAGTCATGTTAAGGGGTTGCTCTGTAACATTAGCACTGCTTTCTTATGAAATCAAAACAGTCTGGTTTTTTTTAATCCCCAGAGATACCATAAACAAAAAACAGTTTTTCTATTCTTTAGGATAATTGTTCACATTTTCAATGTGCCTTAATGCTAGCATCATAAGGAGCTAACAGGAAGATACTACCGCCACAAAGTACTTCTTTGAAATGTTCCCTTGTATTTCTGGGCTTGACTTGAGTGTTTGTGTTTCATTCAGACAGAAACTTTTTTACACAGATGTTTCTTCTTTTGGAAGTTGATGTTTTTTTAACCATCACCATCACATTGTTTGACTTCTTCCTTACTTGTCACTCCAGGCTCCGTTCCACTCCACCTGACCCCAGGGGTTTCTGACTCGAATCAGCTTCACTGTCTGACCTCTGAACTGCAACTAAATACATCCACAACATTTTAGAATCAAGATCAAACAATCAGGAATTGAATTATGGTTGATCAATGAAGACCCTAATTCCAAATGATGTCGTTTTCCATCCCACATAACTTTTAATGATCGGCCTCTCATTAAATCAGTTCATGACTTTTATAAAGTAAGCAGCAATTAAACATGTAAAATTTCACAACAAAAATAAAAGACTTATTTTGTTTGGGACCAATGAAAGTGATTGGTTTGGGGGAAAACTTTAAAATTCTTATTAGAAATTGTTTTTTTTTTTTCCCTAATCCTGCAATTTTTTCAAAGAGAAACCCATGGAGCAACATATTTAACAAACAGGAAATATTTCTATTTTTATTTTGTTTTTTTAAAGTTGTGTTATTTAAAAAAAAAAAAAAAAAAGCAGCTGTTTTAAAAATAGATGCTTCAGCTTCCAGTCAGTCAGGAGCACGTACTGAAAATGCGTTTAACAACTATCAATAAACCAGGAAAAAAGATCTTCCCAAATATTCTGGTGAGAGAGAAGGTTTGGGATAAATTTGGAGACATGGATGATCGAGAACCAATTGTTCCGTTTGCATGCAGCCTAAAGTTAAACCCTTATTCCACTTTGTTTTAGTCCCTCATCCCTGAAAGGAAGGTGGCCTTACCTCCTCCAGGCCTGTGATGGAGTAGGCGTGACCCTTCACCAGACCCGTGCTCGTCTTGGCTTCAGACTCTGCAGAGCTGGTTATCTGGACAAAATCAGAAATTCAGATGTTGTTCTGAAGAACAAGCTAATCTGCAGATTTTAAGGTGGAAAGAGGCTGAAAGTTACATCAATAGAGCATCCCATCATGGAGCCTCTGTCCAGGGCCTTCTTCATGATGGAGAACAGGTTGTTTGGGGCGCTCTTGGTTTCATACATTTCCCCGACTCCACCGGTGAAGTCCTCCATGGCTTCCATGGTGCTGCCGCCCTTCAGGGACTCGTAGCTGCCGTGTAGTCTTTAAACACAGTAAGAATGTCACGATGGTAAAAGGTGCACAGGAATGGCCTTCTCATCAGTATGACAGTGGCGTTTACTTGGCGTAAGCTTTCTCCAGCAAGGCGCTCCAGAACTCGTTGTTGGAGGCAGAGTGAAGCATGATGAGGCGGTTCCTCACAGTTGGCAGTCTGTCGTCCACCACCACGTCCAGCCATTTGTTGTGCTGCCAGAACTGAAGGCACAAACAGACTATAATAATTAAACCACAAAACAGCTAATTATTCCCAGTTTTCATGAAATTCTTTCTCAAAATGTGAGATTTTGAAAAGAAAAAAACATGATGACAGTGATGAAATAAATGTGTTCCGTTTGGGGATTTTTTTCAGCAACAGATTTTTTAAAATCTGCAACCAATGAAATGTCTCAAAGGTGGCAGACTGATGCAGACTTCAGCAAGAATCAGATTTCTCACGAATTTCAAAATGCTGAAAATTGTTTTGTCCAAACTTTAAATGCGTTTCTTTGGGTTAGATTTCACTCACTTCAACAGCTCAGAAAGAAAACCAATTCTCTAATGTCATCGTGTCATAATCATGTCCCGTCATTTGAGTTTTTATTTCTCCTTTTTTGATCAGACTTTCTCTGCTGCACAGCAAACATTTCAATAATGTACAGCAAACGGACGGCATTCTGAAGAGCGACACCTCTTTTAATTTGTGGACTCATCATTGAGATGTTCTAATTTCAGGGACAGGCGATGCTCATCAGCACCTTCAGAGTTCAGGCCCGGTCATCGGCTCATCTCCTTCCTTTGGTGTTCAAACATCAGTGACATACCTGGAAGTGAAAAATGCCGGCGTAGTTGTGGTCAAAGTCCTGGTTGGGGGGTACGACTCGGGCCATGGCATCTTTTTTTAGAGTCAACGAGGCGATGGCCGCCAGGAGCCAGCAGTCACCTGAGATAGAAGCAAGGTGACGCTTTCATAAACAAGCAGATAAAATGCAAGCAGGACAGAAAGTAACCTGCCACACTGCACTGAAACCCACCCAGCTGCCCTTGGCAAATGTCGGTTCTGTCTGCACCTCCTTCAATGAACTTTGGGTTTTCAGAAATCTCCTGTAAGACAGGCAGAAAAACAGGAAAAGAAACAGGTTGGCTTCTTTTCAAAGCAGGACAGGTGAGAGCTACACTTTGATAGGTGTGTTCACATTCCAGACGCCTGATTCAGCCTGAGATCCAAGTCAAACACACCTGACACAAACCTGCACGCAGGCAGCCCAGGCATTCACCAGATGGAATGCCCCGGTCAGAAATGGAGAGTAAAAACTACAAACATGGGTGGAGAACTTCCCGGCAAACTTGTTAAGCTTCTGCGTTGCTGGAGAGCTAAAACATGGCATCAGAGGAGATGTTTGCCCAGGTAAAGGTCTGGCTGCACCACGTATAAAATGAATCAATAGTTCAGTTTTTTTGCAGATCATGGAGTTGCATGATGGTGGCCAGCCTGCAAACAGTATTTACACAAGCAGAACTGGTTCTTCTGCTGCCAGTTTAAACACAACTTTTTAATGAACAAAATTCCTTCTCACCTCATATCTTTTGAGGAGCATGAAACGGAAACATCTGCTGAAACTTTTACTTCTAAATTCATTCAGATCACTTTATCTGAGCCGTCACCCGCAATGACACCAGAAACCAAACTGCAGAACAGTTTACGTACTTTTGGTCTCTTCCATTGGATCTGGACCGGAACGCTCTGGCTGAAGAAGAGCGACGAGTCCTCGGCAGGGAAGTCCGGATCCTCGAACAGAACTCCTTTCTGCAGACATTCTTGCCTGAGCTGCTCAAACGTCTTCCCATCCCACTGAGTGCTCTCAGACTGGATGGAGCTGGACTTCCTGCCAGACAGAGTGGACTGGAGAGGCATCCTCTTCTTCAAACAGAAGGTCAGTGAGTGGAGATGTGATGGAGTCTCTGCGAAGCAGGTCTGTCAGGTGGGTAGGGCCACCCGGTGCACGCCCTCCAAACACAAATGGGTTTGTCCTCCCGACATGAATGGGCTGGGTCTGAATGCTAATGTTCTCACTTCAAAACTGTAAGGAAGTTAGAGCACTTCAGTTTTCAATAAGATATTCGCAGAAAGATGACAAGAAACTTGAGGAAAAGAAGATTTAAGTTTTCTAACAATTTAAACGTAAAACTGAACTTATTAAGTTTAATTAATATGTTTCCAAAACCTGCCGTATTCCTGCTCTGAGAGACAGAGATGCTGGAGGAGGGGGGGTTCACAGCTCCCCAGTCCATTGCAGGGTCACACACTTACATTCAAACCTAAGAGTAGGTTTGTGTCTCTTTTCCTCTCACATGATTTGATTCTCATCTCCATACGTGGTCCACGGATCGATGCAGAAACCATGAACTTTGTGGCGGTATAATGAAGTCCAATTCTTTTAACTGTGTGAATAGAGTCTAAAAGTCTATTATTCATTTGACATGTTTAACTACAAAATAAAAATGTCACTTTTTGATATTTTTTGTCTAACTGACATTTTTTATTTTAATCAACAAAACAAAATGTCTAAAGGACATAACAGCTTCAATCATTCAATCATTGGGTTTTATAGACTTTTGTTTTCTGTGGTTAAATAAAAGTGTTGTTTTCATTTATTCATGTATTGTTTGTAGTGTTTAGAATTAAAGGCTGAACATGTTAATTGTACATGACACACTTCCCTCACTGTGGTCCACCTTCAGACAATTGGAATTGACTTAATGGAAGGCCACTCCCTTCGGATGTTTTAAAAATGTGAAACTATATTCATTTGTTCAAGTGTGTTCAAAGTGTATTTATTTATGCAAATACAAATTTCTATTCAAAGTACATTTCTTAGGCTTCATGTAATCATGTATTGAAACTGTTTAATAATTGTATTTTAAGTGCTTCAATTTTAAAAATTGTAAAAGCCAACTTGTGATTGGACATCTTTGTGTCGTAGAGATATCAGGAATGTCCAGATCCAGGACAAGACGACAAGCCAGAATGAAAAAAAACTAAAAGACTTTAATGAACAAAAAGGTGCTTCTTTAGGTGGGGGAAAATCCACAAACAGAACAGAACTCAAACTCAGCACACTTTTCAGCAAAACCGTGCTTGACCAAAGAACTGAACAAGCTACACTCCAAGACTGAGAGCAGAACCAGAATCACTCAAACGCTGCTCAAACAAATTAACCTGCAGGCAGCTGTGTGCCAGTCCATGGAGAGCCATCAGAGAGAGGGCAGAGCCCTCCAGGAGAAGCCACAGCCAACCTGCACAAAGAAAAACACAAGAATGAGGAAGAAAACAAAACAGAACTGACAGACAGTGTCGCTTTGAGTTTGCATCACCTGCACATAAAAAGTTAAGGTGTAACGATGAATCGATTTCTGTTTCTAAAATCCAACCAAATCAATCTGTCTGAGGCGGAACAGAATTAGATAAATAAAATTAAACTGAGATTGGAAAATACTTTTTGGATTGAGACATGGTAGGTTTGTTTTACTATAACATAATAATATTAATAATCAATTTTATTTAAAAGCACCTTTCAAGAAACTCAAGGACACTACAAGAGCAAAAGTCAATAAAAATCACAAGAAAATATACAATAAATCATTCCAGTCCAATGTGTGAAAACACTTTGAATTTACAAAGTCATGTGACCATACAGTGTGCTAGAATGTTCTAATAATGTTCCTTTGGATTATTCTGATGTGGAAAAACAACAGTGGAATGAACTTTATCAAACTCAAATGTGAATGGATTTGACATTCATTCTTGTGTACTTGTTTGTTTGTACACATATTTCATTTGATTATCTTTAAGAAATACAGGGAATCTGGAAAACTTGAGCTGCACTGTTCAGTACCAGGGATTTATCTCTGAGTCACACTGGTTGACGTTTTGGTTAAAGATGTCCTGATCAGTGAAGCGGATCCTTCAAAAACTAACCCAAATCAAAAGTGAATACCAAGAACCACAGATTGTGATATAAAAGGAATAGTCAAAACAAATCCTTACACCTCTAAAAATAAAAGAAAGGAAAAGAAAAAAGGCAAAGACAGTAGAGACACAACAGAAAGAGAAACTGACAAAGTTTGGCTTCCCCATCAATTTGAAATCTTTTGTATCTGTGGTTTTCAACGAATACTGCTGTTGCTCCTGCTGCTCGTTCATATTTTCACAAAAGCAAAAAACATCAGAAAAATCTTTGTTGACAGCAATGTTCATGCTTCCATTCAGTCCAGATTATTCTACTAAATCCTGATTGTCTTGACCACATGACAACAGCATGAGTGACTTACATCCATTATATAGATCAGGGCTGCCCACATCCAGGCCTCGAGGGCCGGCCTCCTGCTGGTTTCCCAGAAATGTTGCCTTATCTGCTGTTGATTACCTGGATCAGGTGTGCTTAGCCAGTAAGGAGCTTTGATAGCATGTTGTTTGGAAAACATGTAGGACACCAGCCCTCAAGGCCTGGATTTGGGTACCCCTGATCTGGAAGCACTTTTCGCCTTTCAGGGTCACGGGGTCATTGGACCAAGCTACTGAAAGGTGAAGGCAGGTTTCAGCCTGGACAGTCCATCACAGGACACTGTCAGCTTCCATTGAATTAACTTCAGTGTAATCCTCCCACTGAGCCAGCAGTAAATATGTTAAACATATTTTAAATGTTAGAAATGTAAATCTGGAGCTGCTGAACCACAGCTGTTTTTAAAATTCACTGTCATTTGGTCATAGGATGTCTGCTTTTTGTTATGTTTATTACTATTAATACTGGTTTTAAACCAATGTAACCCTCCTGTGTATGATGCACTTTTAAAGTTAGATAGTTATAATTTCTTGTTTTCAGTTCTTGAATGGTGAACTTTTATTTTATTTTTTAGTCATAAATTCTATGACTGTAAGTTATTGTTTAACATGCATCATTGATGCACTGACCAAAGACCTCTTTTTCAATTTGTTTTACACATGAAAATGACAAATATCTACAAATGCCATCTGAAAAAGCATAAATTAGGACAAAAACAGGAAAAAAGGTTCAACAAAAGTGAGAATCAGATTAGAAGAATCCTGCTCTATAAGATATCTGAGGATTGCATTACATTACTTGTATGTAGCGAACAGGTGTTACAATGAAAAATAATATCAGATAGAGAGTCTGCAAATGGAAGTCTGCTTTCTAGAAGGGTGAGGAAACAGATCATAAAGACACAACTGAGGAGATTCATTCAACACTTTCATGAGACGTTCAAAGTCAGAAAGCCGTAAAACTGAAGTCTAGAGATGTACTCCAACTAAAAACCAGTGTTTCTCCTCTAAATAATCCAGGAAAGTCTGGTGTCTGCTTTCAAAGTGGATGGTTTGGGTGCGGTTTTGACTACGCCCTGTCAGTCTGTCACTTGCTGCGGTCAGGTATGTCATTTCCATTCCTGTAACAGACTCACTGGATTCCTGTCATAGCTGAACAGCAGGGTGGACCTGTGGGGCGGAAGCTTGGTTTACATCCACTTTTTTTTTATGTCATAAAGTTTTACATTAGTTTTAGGTCTGGATGCTGTTCCTTCATCTTTTAAAGGTTTTTTTTTTTTACCACGGGGACAGAGAAACTATTTTTATTCAGACTTTCTTGAATGCACTTCACCACATTAAGGCATAGAGTGAATATTGTTACTGTTTTTTATAATTTATCCTTTAGTGTTTTTATATTTAATATTGTTATATTTCATTAGTTGTGCAGCACTTTGGTTGCCTTGGCTTTTTATAAGAGCTTTAGAAATAAAGCTGTTTGTTCATTAATTAGATCGATCATTTGTTTGTTCGGTCAGTCGTTGTCCAGTTGGTCGGTCGTTCGTCCGGTGGTTTGTTCGGTTGTTCGTTTGATTGTTTGTTTTGTTGTTTGTTGTTTTTCTTTTATTACAATTTAGATTTATCCATTATTAGAGCCATGATTTAGTTGGGTGGACCAACAGTTGACTTAGCAAAACTCCTCCATTTATGTTACGCCCATTGACCATATCAGAGAACTGGACCAAGTGAGTGTGACATCATCCATAGAAAATTGTTTACTTATGACTTCAACCAAATTAAGTCAATGCAGCCCTCATTTTTCATGCTACGGAAGCCACTGTGTTGGAGCCAGGCATCGTCAGTAAGCATTGATTGGTCTGACTCAGTCTGAGTCCTTGTTTCTATGGTAACCACTCTCACCAATCATGAGTGACCTTGTTGGACGGCCACATCCCTACCACTTGAAAGCTGGCACACAGAACGTGTCAAAAGGTTTTGAACGTTGGACGTGGGGGCCGGCAGGCTCCACCTACTTTTATTGAGGCATCTGATTGGCTAGTTTATAACTTGAATAGCTTGCAATAAAAAATATGGAATAAAAAATGAGGATTATCAAAAACATGTTAAAAATGGTTTCTAGGAGCCAGCAGGTACTTCCTGTTTGGAACATCAGAGGGGCGGGGTCACTCAGTCCAGTTCTCATATATACAGTCACACTCAGTCATTTTCAGGTCAACGTATGAGGTGTCAAAGTAAACTTCAGTCAACATGCCTGTCCTACTTTAGGCTTTAGGATTGGTCCAGTGTGCTCATGTCTACGATTTAAAGGTTAAACACATGGAACCCATCTGAACTCTGATCGAACAAAACAGCTGAAAGATGGGTATTGTTAGAAATTTCCTACAGTCTTTCATTTAAGGCTTGTGTTGTTACATTTTATTAAACAAATAAATAACAAAGAAGGTAAATCAAAGTATAATTTAACTTTATTCATAGCTGTTATGAAGTATTTTTGGAGACAAAATGATCCAAAAATGACTTATTTACTTGTTTTTACAGATTTAACAAACCTGCTAAACCAACAGACTGTTTTTAATGAGATGTTCAGAGAAGTTGAAAGTTGTTTGCCCAACTAAATGTTTTAACAAACAGAACTAATTAAACCAGTCATCCTGTTATTAATAAACACTCTCCTGTGTTCCACAGTTAAACATTTTTCTTAATAGGCCAAAAAAACTGTTTTTGCAACTATAAATTAGAGTATTTTAGAAATATAGAGAAACATAATTGTCTTTAGTCCCTTTTTGTAGCAGTTTAGCTCTAATTGTTGAGGCTTTTATGGGGAAAAAATATTTGACACTTTTTTGGTTAGTGTCAAAATAAAAGAAAAATATCCTAATATTTTATGAAACCCCAAATATTTCTTCAAAGGTTAATTTCGCCAAACAAGATTTTCCTGAACAGCTAAAACTAAACTGATTCCAAACGTTCTCTGAACACATTTAACAGATTCTTATTCTGTTTGTTTTTTATTTAAACTTAAAAAAAAACAATTATTCAAAAGAGAAAATTCTTCTTTATCAACAATAACAAAAGCAAATTCATAAATGAAAAATGTTTTGATCAGATATCAGTTAAACGGCTGAAGTTGAGAAAACTTCTGAAAAGCAAGACTCTTAACTTTTGAACAAAATCTTTGTGCTTCATGCAGAGAAGAACAAAAACATGGATTCCTAACAAAATCAATCTAACTGGTTCAGTTGTGAGATGCACACCACCTCACTGCTCAGGCTTCTCAAGAGCTGTTCCGGTCACCAGCAGGAGGTTGCAGGCCATGAACTGGACATTGAGCACGTTGTTGGTGTTTCCGCTGTATAGTCCCACCAGTTCACTGGAGCAGCCGTCGGCCGGCGTCCCGCCGTGCGAGCTGCGGATGTCCCACACCCGGACAGAGTTGTCCATGGAGGACGAAGCCACCAGGCTGCTGTCCGGGCTGAAGGACAGACTGGTGACGCTGTCCGTGTGTCCGCGCAGGTCTTTAAACAGAGTCCCTGATGCCAAGTCCCACAGCTTCACACGCTGGTCCTCGCCAGCGGAGGCCAGGTACTTCCCGTTAGGGGAGAAGGCCAGCGACAGCACAGGGCCGCGGTGGCCGGTAAACAGGCGCACAGACGCCCCCTGCTGGGTGCTCCATAGCCGGACCGTCTTATCTGTGGAGCCCGTTGCCAGGTAGTTGGAGTTTGGGTGGAATTTAATGCAGTCCACGTCAGAGAGATGCCCGGCGTAGATCCGCAGAGGGTACGTGCGAGAGAACGTCCACAAGCGCGCAGTGCGGTCCTGAGAGCTGCTGCCAAAATAAAGGCTGCACGGGCTCACGTCCACGTCCCACACCGGGTAGGCGTGGCCCTGGTACAGTATGGTGTTGGTGAAGCTGCTCAGGTCCCAGTATCGGATGGTGGTGTCCTCAGAGCACGAAAGCAGGCCAGAGCTGTCAGTCAGAAAGGCGGTCCGGAACACGGGACCGCTGTGACCCCTCAGCGTCTTTATTTCACTTCCACAGCCGTTTTCCTTGTCCACCTGGAGACAAACAGAAGAACTCCTGCTTACCTACAAACCATCATTAGTCACATGAAGTATAAAGTAAATTGTTATTTAAATATACTCATTTTTAAAATTGAACTTCCTACACTCTTTAAGATTAAGTGGTAAAGCATTTGTAATCATATTTTTCCTCTCCCAGTGATACTTCTCTGTCCTTCAGTCCTTTTTTTAAACAGACATGCACTTTATTGTGAAAGTCATTATAGAAAGAGAAGTTCACTGCATTTAGGATATTTTATTATGAAAATATAAATGTATTTCGATATCTTTTCAGCTCTTAAAATGATTTACAATAGGCAAAAATCTGTCATTCAAATAACAAAAAAGGAAAACATGAAAAAAATTGAACAGAGAAAGCTTTACTCACATCCTCCTCCAGCACGTCACATGCCAGGTGGATGCGCGACACGTCTGCATGATGCGGTTTGGCCTTCAGTTTCCTCGCTCTGAGGCTCCACAGTTTGACTGCAGAGTGATCAAAGCCTGCAGACAGCAGCCGGCTGTCCGGCGACACCTCTGCTGTGTTCAGCATCTGCTCCGTATGGTGGAAGGCATAGAAACAGATGGTGGTGAGAGTGGGTGGGCCTTCACGGACTTTCTTGATGCAGTCCTGCAGAGCCTCCAAGGCTGCCTCGCTCTGCGGGATCCCCACAGGGACCTCCATTCCATCTCTAGCTTCTCCTCCATCCCCTCCTGCCCAAGTTGTGTTGGAGTTTGGCGCCGTGGTTGCGCCCCCAGCCGCTCCATAAAGCTGATAGTCGGTGCGTCTTGATCCTGAAACATCCACCTGTAGGTGTGTACTAAACACCCTGCAGAGAGCGCTGTTGTCCTCGCTCTGCAGGTAGCGCAACAGATAGTTGTAGGCTAGCTCAGTCAGGTGGACTGTGTACTTGTGGTCCAGGAAAGCTCTGAGTTTGGGGTTGGCTGCAACATCCTGAGCAGTGACAACATGGCGCAGCTGCTCAATGACAGCGCGCTGCTCACTGTCCTGAAGAAAGGCTTCATGGAAACAAGTGTAAAACCCATCTACTGCCCCCCTCAGGCCACATCGCACCATATCCAAGTGGAGGTAAACAAAGAGCGGGTAGAGGATGTCGCTCACCTCCCGAGCCAAAGATATTTCTGTTTCTGTAGAAGAAAGACACTTTGTTAGGACTTTTTTTTAAGCTAAACTTTCTTAAATTGATTTTTTTTTTTTCTGTGTCAGTTTTTGTGGTTCTACATTTGTGAGGCAAGGCCTGCTGTTTGGGACGTGGACCTTGAAAAACAACACTTGTTTTCTCCAACCATTTTTTTAGTCATTGTGTGTTTTGAGTGGATTGAATGACAACAGTTTTATTAAGCAAATATTTAGACATTTAGCAATGTCTTCATGAAACAAACAGGATTCTCAGGGGCTGCAAGGCAATTTCCTTAAAAAGGAAAAGCTCTGAATTTTTAAATAAACCCAGTGTTTTGTTTGAGGAGGTGTACTGTTTGACTTTCGGCTTGAAGACACAAGGAAATGATTTGTTTAATTATGTTTGAATCCTAAAAATCTCTGGATTCACAGTGGAAAAACTACACATGCGTACCTGAGAGAAAGGAGTGCAGCCTGGAAAACTGCGCCTCATACTGCTGTGGGTCAGACTGGCAGGGAGCAGCAGAGACCACGTTTCCACAGCCAGACTCTGTTTGCACTGCTTACAGATCAGACAGAGAAAAGGGAAACCGTTTCATTGTGCTGTTAGCCTTGATGCAGAACAACTGAGCTGCACCTGAGCAGCAGGCTCACCTGTCAGGCTGGCAGCCATCTCCTCTGGGGACTGAGACAGTTTGGCTCCTTTCAAAGAGCCGTCGGTGTCCACATACTGCCGCCTCTTCAGGTACTGAGTCACAGCGTACTGGATCTGCTCCGTCCGAACCCGCTTCATGACCTGAAAAGTCCACAAACACCTTTAGAACTTTTGTTTTTAATTCGGTCAATTATAAAATTATCAGACTTTTTGTGGAAGACGTTTATGTACAGCAGCAAAACACCATCCAGCAGCTATATAGTTACCAAAATAATATGTAAATTAGTAAAATTGACAAAAAATCTGATATATGTTTTAAATTTGAATCATTGGTAGAAGATGAAATCATTCGATGCAAATTAGAGACAAACACTGAGCTAGCGGGTTAATTTAGCACTAGCATTATGCTAGGTGGCTTCACTCATGACGGGACTTTTCCACTTCTTCACCACCGACAGCTACAAATGCTACTCACTGCATATCTTTTTGTCCCGTCCCGTGAACAAATAATTCACCGAGGATCCCCCTGTCTTACTGTTTGCCTATGGTCCGCCGAAACTACGCTACTGGATTCCGCTGGCGTCCCATGGTGGCTGCCCGCCTTCCTCCTCCCCGTGAGGGCATCAACAAACATGCTAAGGTAGCTAGCCGCTATGTTTCTGCGCTCTGTTGCTTGTGCCTGGCGACAACAGACTCATCAATCGACAACACATGGATATTTTTTGCTTTTTTTCCCCATCCATTTTATTATTATTTTAGCTATTTTTCATAGTTAACGTTCTTCAAATTTATTGTTATATGGTATCGTTTTACTATTCTTGTTCTCTACCTTTAATTTCCAAGTCAACTCAATATAAAACAAAGCCTTACATATGTTGATGGTTTCCAGAGACGATAATAATAATAATAATATAGTATATATATAATAATATTTTATATATTTATATAGAAAAATGACCCAAATCTCCTATAAATTTTGATAATGGTCTTTCTTTAGGTCTTGTTCGCAAAAGAATGTAAGAAAAAATGAAAGTAGACAAGAACAAGGGTAAACGTTTAACAAACTTTTGTTGTACAAATTAAAGCCTGAACACTGCTGCTGCGATTGTTACATTTTAAAGGCTGGGATCAATCAATTATCTTCTATCTTGTATTTGGACAAAATAGTTTTTGAAAAATCTAATTATTTTATGTAATGAAACATAGTACACTTTTTAAATATTCTTTCTTTCTTTCTTTCTTTCTTTCTTTCTTTCTTTCTTTCTTTCTTTCTTTCTTTCTTTCTTTGTAAATTTAACTTTTGACATAAAACGGTTATTTTGAAAAATAAATGTACTTTTTTGTGGGCGGGCCCTACAATGACGTATTATTCAAGCGACTTTGCCGCGCGGTGTTTGGAGGGTTCTGTATTTTCTCTTTTGTCGCGTTAATGGTTTTGGGGATAAACCATTAATACAATTCCTGGACTTTTGGGCTCTAGGGGGGGCACGGAGTATGTTTAGCCCCAGAGGTGTTCTAGGTTCCGGTCGCCGACCGCAGGGCCGAACCCCCGGGAGGAAGAGCCTCACTGGGCCGGCCAACAGCCTGCTCTTCTCCCCGCGCAGGACTCTGTCGGCGAGGTGAGTGGATTCTGTTTGAAACCCGGTTCTGGGTTTTACCTTTCATATGTATTTTTAGCTCAAGTGACCCAGATTCAAATAATTAAACCGGTTTTACTGATACAGAAGAGGCGTGTGTTTTAGGGAGAAAAGTCACATTTGTTTAACATTTCTGACAGTTTTTCACCATTCTAAAATATATATATTTTAAAAACAATTTTACAAATGGAATTTGGGAGATGGGGTTGTATATTGTTGTAACTAAATAAATAATTGTTTGCAATAAACTCAAAAAGACTTTTGAATTTAGCAGTGACATGAGTGTGAGTTCAGTCTTATTTTTTTATTTTTCACTTATACTCAACTTTTTAATATGTTCTTATGATTTTTATGTAGCTACACAAGAAAAAGAGTTTAGAATTACACTTTTTTTCTTTTAAACAACTTTTAAACCTCTTGCCCTTTCTAAATCGTTTTGTATTTGTTCTTTTACATTTTTTCAGCATTTGGCTTTTTTATTAATTATGATTTGTTTTCTTAAAACATAAATATATTCAATTAGCATTTTAGCAGCTAAGCTTTTTAATCAATTATCAGTTTTTTCTGGCTGTGTTGAAATTCTTCTAGTAACAAAATAGTTTTATTGTTCTTTAACCCTCAGACTTAGGAATTACGCATCTGTTTGATCGGGAAATGTATTTAATCTAGTCTTTCACTGTGGTCTTCATGCATGATCATAGAGATCTGTGCACCTTGGAAGCATGCAGCGAGCAGAACGTCCAGCTCAGAGATCAGCTGGTGGTCCTCAGAGCTGGTTTGCTTTATTTTGATGTGAGACATGTTTCTCTGCAGATCTACTCCCACACGAGTGCAAAACCAAGCAGCCACAGAAACCATCAACTATGACGTTCAAACATTTGGCTCCTCGCTACCCGTCAAAGTGATGGAGGCTCTGACCATGGCTGAGGGTGAGAGGAGCTTCTTCTCAGTCGGACGTGGTGGGGGTTTTTTGTTATGTGGGGGGTCATATTTCCCTGTTTGTTGGTGTTTTTCCCTCCAGCTGATGAGCGCATCTCAGTGGAGGTGAATGAAAGTGGCTGGGCCTGGATGGTTTGTGGAGAAAGTCTGATCATATGGAAGATTTGCCAAACTGCCATCGCCAAGGTGTGATGCCCAAACTCGACAACGTATTCTGGATGATTTCAAACACTTTCTGACTCTGACGTATCTTCCTGCAGTTATCAGTTTGTAAGGAGCTGCACCTTCCCAGCAGTCAGTACGAATTCTCATCCAACCTCGTGGCTGTGACCTCCGCCGCTCCTCTGGAGGCGGCGCCTGTTCAGTCCATCTCCGTCTTGGCGGTGACCGCAGAAGGAACGGCGCGTTTCTGGCCGAGTCTGGCCCATGAAGGAAACTACACGGAATCAGATATTGATCTTGGAGATCTCTGCAACTTTGTTGTTGCTGTCAGAGTAAGGACTCTGCCGTTTTTTTTTTAAATTTGTTTTATTCTGATTTAAATCTTCAGCTTCATGGCCTTCATGGCCTGCTCTGCTCTCTCAGGGTGGAAGCTTTGTTTTATCGACTACCAGGAATCAGCTGCTGAGGACGAGTGCTGATTCTTCAGGGAAGCTGCAGCATCGAGCTCTGCAGCTGGGTCAGGGCGTTTTGTCTGGCATCGGACGCCGCGTTTCCAGCCTGTTTGGCATTCTTTCCCCGCCAGCCAATGACACAGTGAGCTTCATTTAGATTCCCTCCATTTTTGCATGACTCCTTGCATGTCTGCCTGACACTGCTGTTTTTGCTCAGCTCCACAGCTTGTTGTGGGTGGGAAAAACCAGCTGCCTGTACGCGCTGACCTCTTCCAGTCTGAGTAAGTGGGAGGTAGACGACAACTCAGAGCGACAGATCCTCAGCTGGGACACCCGCAGAGCTCTGACTGAAAGCATCACCGACTCCATCTGGGTCAGTAGAATTCCCACACACGGTGGCCGTGGTGCAGTGGTAAGGGCAGTCAGCCTGTGATCGAAGGATTGCAGGTTCGATTCTCACCTTGCCCGCCCATGTGTCGAAGTGACCTTGGGCAAGACACTGAGCCCCACATTGCCTCTGATGGAAGGTTGGTGCCAGTGTTCGGCAGCTGAGCCACCATCAGTGTGTGAATGTGTGTGTGAATGGGACAGTAACTGTAAAGCGCTTTGTTGGGTTTTCAATGAAGGTAGAAAAGCGCTTTATAAGAATACACCATTAACCATTTACCACACCGTTCTAGATTTGCTGCTGTCATCAGAGCGTCTTATAGCAGTAATACATCACTTTATGCTGCATTCTTACCAAACACAATTCACGTCTCTGATTCGCTGCTCAACGCTTGTCCAAAAGTGTTCATCAGCCTCATACACGGAAGGAGCTACTGTCTAAAGTTTTTAGCCTACATGGAAAGATTGAATGGATATCTCATTTAAAATTCATGGAAGACATGAATGATGTTGCGAGATCACGTTTTTTAGTTTAAAGAGCTCTACAAAAACATCGGTAACCCCGTCTCCATGTCAGGCTTCATGAGATCATTCAGAGACTTGCAGTACGGTGAGCTTCACCGTCTACTGCAGGAACTGCGTCTGTATGATGGCTCTTTCCGTCTCTCTATAACTCCAGTATTTTTTTTTACTCTTAAATACAGTTTATAAAATAATTTGGAATGCCCTGTGCATAGTCCTTTAGTGGTTAGGGAGTAGTGAGGGAATTCAGTCTCATTTTTTTTTAAAGCGAATGTTTTTTTTTTTTTTTTTTTTTTTTTTACAAACAGCAGGTTTGTTGTCTGGCTCTGAGGTCTTTCAAGTCCTCCACTCGCTGTCATGTTAAATTCTGCTGCAGCACGCTTTTATCTCTTTAGGATTTCATCTGTAACACTTATCCATATAAACGTCTACATCTGACGATACTTATAACCTGCCAGTATTACATTTTTCTGAAAATGGGGTGTGTTTTGGTCCAGGAATAGATAAAAGCTCACACACAGGTGAAGTGACTGTTGTGTTGATATACTCTCAGAACTGAGATCACAACTGAATTTCTTCTTCAGGGGTCCGACAGCAACTTCCAGGAGATGAAGGAGGGGGCAAATGTGGCTTATCTGGACATGAAGCTCAGCCAGTAAGGATGCTTGTTTGTTGGAAAAGTAAAACCTCAAACCTTCTTTAAAGAAGTCTGCCGGTAAATCAAACTTTGAAGCTTCAATAATCTTAGGAATCCTGTAGATGTTCTGGAGGAACCACCGTGCTGCATTCTGAGGTTCATTTCTTAATCCTGTCAACGTCGGTTCCTCCTGAAAAATGTTTCTTGTTGTTGGTCAGAGCCTCACTCTTTCACACTGTGTGTGTTTTCAGAGCCGGTTTGGTGATACTAGCTGCAGCCTGGCACCCGGCGGACTCCCCCTGCCTCGTCTACTTCTGCCTCATCACGCTGCAGGACAGCGGCACCTCCATCTCTGACCAGTTCAACGTGGAGGTGACCAAATACACCTGTCCTTTCCAGGTAAAACATCCAGTCGGTGTCCACAACCAGTTGTTGAAATCAACACCTGAAAACTTTCTTCTTCACCTGTGGGACCTTAAATCTGATGTCTCCTCAGAGCGAGGAGGCGCTGCAGGCCACCCGCTTTCTGTTGCCGCGCTCTCCTGGCTTCACCGCCTTCTTGTACAACGAGGAACTGGTGTTCGCCTGCTCCACGGGCACCAACAGGGCCGCTTTACCTGACGAGAAAATCAGTTTCAGCTCTCCAGGTGAAACATTTGATTCTTTTGCTCTCTCTGTTTTAGATCTGGGAAAGTGGAATGTGAACTGTGTGTTAACCACATTTTTTTAACACATTTAATATTTAAAATTTTATATTGTTTTAACAAATGTTGCCTTACATTTTTATGATCAAACTTTTAGCAGCTTCATTTGTCAGGATTCTCACATGTTGGAAATACAGTTTCTGCACTGCAGCTCATTGTGTTCAGATTGTCCTTAAAGTCATCTTTTGATGCAGAATTTGTAGAAGTTTGAAGGATGCATTTGATTTAACTGCTCAAAGGTTACTGCTTCCTCCCTGTGGACAGGTGATGGTGTATGCGGCGGGGGCTGCTGTGCCGACCTGCCGGTGTTCTTCTCCCAGAACAGCGGCTTGTTGGCGGTGGTGGCCAGAGAGAGCGCCTCCATCCTGCCGGAGACCATGGAGGACTCGCTGTGCTCATCTCTGGCTGCAGCTCCGGAGGTAAAACTTTAAAGCGCTCAGAGCAGAACCAGAACAGGATCGGATTCACCAGTTCTGATCATTGTTAGCCACTGAGGGTAGGGCTTTGTTTGCTTCAGGCAGCCCGGTTCCAGATCTGAGGCTTCAAGCTGACTCTTCTGCTCTGCTGGGAAGTGGATGTGCTGGAAGGCTAAACAAATCCGAATTTTATTTTGAAAGGTTTCTATCTTGGAGACTTCGACCAGGGCAGAGCTTGTCGCTCAGGAGGACAAAACCAAACTGCTGAAGGCCGCCTTCCTGCAGTTCTGTCGGTACGTTGAGTAAAAACCATTGACTGTATCTGAGAACTGGACCGAGTGTGACGTCATCCATAGAAAATGGTTTACTTCCGACTCCAACCAAATTAAGTCAATTCTTTCGCCATTTTTTGCGATACAGACGGCAATATATAGCCAATGGGAGAAAACACTCCTAATGTGCATTTGTAACTAAAACAGATGGATTTATATTTTAGACCTTTTTTTGTCAATTCCATTTCAACCTTTAGACATGTTTCAGGTCAGCATGTTATAGATCTAAACAAGATGCTTTTCAAAATAAAAGCTGAAGAAATTTGAGTCTGAGCTTTATCTGTGCAGGTTTTTTATTCACCGTCTGTTCCAATGCTTCTGCTTTTACTTAAAAGATCATGTTTTAAAGCAGATTGTGAAGGCTTGAAGTACAGTTTGAAGATTTTCTTTTAAAATTATTCATAAAAATGCTTATCTTGATATTCAAATCACTTTTGTGTTTCATCCGTTGTTTCATGTCAACTTTACACCTCTTTACTATCAAAGAAGATCTTGCTAGATGGAACTAACTCCCTGTCTTTCTTTTCGGTAGAGTGTCAATTATTAAGATGAATGTGCTTCCAGGATTATTGTATCCCCAAATGATCCCATTGCTGATGTCAAACAAAGCTCTACAGCTGCTTAATGGCTGGCTGAGTGAATGTATATGGCATAAAGGGAAATGACAGCATACATTTTCAAAATGACAGCTCCCTATCTCCACAGGAGATCTTGATGTACCTAACTTTAAACTGTGTCAGTTGGCATCTATCTTCAGATTTGTGGTGGAATGGGTGGCGGAGGACCCCACATCTGTCTGACTCAGACTCATAGAAAAAGAAGATCTCGGGGACAGCTCTCACCCTGAACTCAATCTCCTCGCTTCTGGGTTAAAGGACAGTAAAGCTCTACCTCTGTCAGATTGTGCGATATCCTGACTTACGTTGCACATATGGAGAAGTGAGAAACCTCCCTGCAAAGCAATCGGCCATAGACTTGTCATTGAACTTCTTCCTCTGGAATACCTGACCTGTCTGCTCCACTTATGAAGATATGGACACCTTACCTCCACTTCACCAGTCTCAAAGCAGCTGCTATGCTAAATATGTTATTCTTTGACTAACATTTCATGGATTGTTTTTCACTTTCTTCTCCAAACTGGTGTTTTTTTTAATTTATTTTTTAAAACCCGGGTGAAGAAACTTTGTTTTTGGTTTACATTGCTGCAAGAATCTTTATGATCGTGGATCAGCAGTGAGTTTGCAGTTGAGCTATAAGATTTTTTTTTTTTAAATCATAAAAAAGAAAAACTTTCTTTATAAGGATCCAAGCAGATGCCTATAATGAAAACAAACTGTTTTTAAATATAAGAAAAGCTCGAAGTTTCAATAAGATGCTAAAAACGTTAAAGGCTATTCTATCTCAACAAGTTTATCTGACTCGTTTGTTTTATTACACCTCTAATTTTCTAATAAATTCAACATAGATTCAGCACATTCGATTTGATTCAACATAAAAGTAGATTTTTTTTTAGTTTCCTGTCCAAAGATCAATTACTTCATAATCATAATCAATTACAATTTACTGAGGTTCTGGAAAATCCTCAAAATTGATCAAAAGTTAATTTATTTCTAACATGCAAATGACAAAAACAATAAAAAAAAGTAATTCTTAACAACATAGCTTCAATAACAATAACAAACATAATAATAAAATGTGCCACCTGGAAAGAATTTTAAACTGAAGGTTTTAAATGTTGAGGTAAAATAGAACTGATCAAAAACACAGATTAGCTGAGATCTGCTGGCAGGCTGTGATTTGGCGAGTTTAGTATCACTGTGGAGCTCATTATTTTAAAAATCCTCTGACATTCATATTCGCTTCTCCAAAAGAACTAAACTTAAAGATAAATATTGTGTTTTTGACTTCAGGAACGACCTGGTTGGAGCTCAGACGGTTATAGATGAGCTTTTCCCTGCCGACAGTGATGCAGAGGAGGGGGTGGAGCTGGACGGCATTGTGACTCAGATCAACCTGGAGCTGGTAGACGATTATCCGGCTTCGGACCCTCGCTGGGCCGAGTCCATTCCAGATGGTGAGGAGAAGATGGGGAGGAGCAAAGTGATTTTAGCTCCTGACCACTTCTGAACTTTTGTAACCAGCTGTGGTTGTTTCAGAGAGCGCAGGCTTTCCTCTCATGTCTCTCATCATCGTTCACCAACTGGAGGACAAGATGAAAGCTCACGGCTGCTTCATGGACTTCCTGCTGCAGGTAGAGTCTGAACGATGACGTCATTTCTCACATTGAAATGACTAAACATAGATTCTTCTGAAATGCTTTTGTCATTTAGTGAAGTAAGGTTTCCACATTTCTGTATTGGTTTGTTTGAGAACAATGACAGACACAGAACTTTGTAAAAAAAAACAGAACTTTGGTTAAATATCCTGGAAATACTTCAGAGAATAACTTATTTTTCTGGAGATCTTAAAAGATCTCAAAGACCAAGAAAAGAAAGAGTTCAAACAGATTTCTTCGTCCTCTCCTTTCAGGTAGGTCTGCTGGACCGCCTCACCCAGGTGACAGTGCGTTCGTTTCCCATGGCAACACGCCTGCTGCTGTGCGAGCACGCTGAGAAGCTGATGGCCGCCATGGTGCTAAAGAACCACCACACCAAGCACGGCGAGCTGGTAATCCGGGCCATCAGCGCAGCGCTGCAGAGGAGCGGCATGTCCATCCCGCCCAGCCTCACTCCGGCCGACGTCTTCTTCAGAGAGGTGCGTGCCCCCACACCGCCGCCAAACATCACAGTGGCAGCGGCGCGTCTCCTTCAGTGTTGTGTCGGTGCTCCTGCAGGTGTCTCAGATCTCTTCGGTGTTCGATTGCCTGCTGGAGGAGGAGGAGCGGAGTCTGAAGGAGAACCCAGTTGACTCGGTGCAGTGGGCCGAAGTGGTGCTGATAGTTAACAGCATCATCAAGGTAAGTGTGGCGCCAAAAACCAAACTGGTGCTCTATGAAGCCCTCTGATGCATGTGTGTGTGTGTGCAGGACATGCTGCAGGCTGCGTGTCAGTACAGAAACACCAAGGCCTCCATGTACAGAGCTCCTGAAAGAGCTGCAGCGGAGCCGGAGTACATCCCCTGGACAGGTGATTCAGCTCCCACACTTTCAGTGTTGACCTCCTTTAACCCTGAGGAGTTGAAATAGTAAAACTGCGTCTTTTTCTCCAGCGTCTAGCGGCATTGGAGGCATCCGCTCCATCATTTCCCGCCAGCACAATATCATCCTGTCCACAGTGTATCCACACGCTGACTCCCAGCTGCGCAGCTCCCTCTGTGAGCAGCTGGTGGCGCTGTTGGACATCTACCTGAGCAGCTACGTGGCCCAGCTGACCTCCCTGCAGCAGCAGAGGCCGGCAGGAGCCCAGCAGGAGCGCTACAACAGCCTGGAGATGGAGTACAACCAGCGCCGCTCCGAGCTGCTCTCCCCGCTGCGTGAGTCTCAGTGGAGGAATGGCGTCCCCACGTCGTGCACGCTCCTGTCACACCACCGTGTTTTTATCAGACATGATCAGTGACTGACAGGACACTGTGTTGCAGTGGAGCTGGGTCAGTATCAGTGGGTGGCAGCGCTGGCAGAGAAATACTGCGACTTTGACATCCTGGTGCAGATGTGCGAGCAAACCGACAACCAGAACCGCCTGCAGCACTACATGGCCAAGTTTGCAGATCAGGTACCTGAATGCAGCTCTGTTCCAGATTCATGGTGTCTGATGGGATTTTTTTCTCACATTCCTGAGTGCACTTTGCTTTGAGTTCACAGCCAAAAAGCACCTTAAATGGCCAATGTCATGCCTTTCAGAGCGACACAAATGATCACATATGGCACATGAGAGAACACATTTCTTTGAAAATAGAAGGGATTTTTGTGAGTTCTTTCCTACCCGGCAGAAAGACGCATTGATCTCTGAGGCTCCGCCTTTCGCTCCTTGTGGGTGCCGTCCATTTCATGACGTCAACCTAGAGTCTGCTTCAGCAGCGCATCTGCATTTCGCACACCAAAAAAAATCCAAATTCCTCCCCTATTTCTACGGCTTCTCCCTACCCCTGTATTTAAGCCCTCCAAACGGTGAGATATGGAAAAATGGGGTCTTCCAATTCGGACGTTGCTCACCCTAGATGACATCAAAAGTCGGCGTCATCTACGTTAGTGTAGCTGCAAGCGCTTGGAAAATACATAAGATCTGTTGTATAACTTTAAAAGTCATGAAAAAACAAAAAAGTTATTACTTGGCATTTAAACGTAAACATATAGGCTTTAGAGCACACCCACATTAAGAAAAGCGTTTCTCCTCTGAGTCACAAGTGTGACACGCATCAGCCTACTGCCAGAGGGATATCACTACAGCCCCTTAAAAAAACAAGTCAGACACCGCTAAAGCTCCAAATGCCCCTGCAACTAGAGCTTTAGTGTAGGAGTAGTTTTGGTAAGGGTAGGGAAGCAATTTGGCCGACATCTGAACTTTTGCAAAGATGGACGTGCATATTGTGCATGTAAAATCAAAGCATTTTGCCTATCACTGCTAGCTTCAGATTTTAAAAAGACTTAATGAAAATTGTGTTTTGGGTGTTTTTTACACGTTCTTGCAGCATTTTTCTACATAAATATGTATAGCATATAAATACAATTAAGATTAAAATTGTATTTCTGAGTATTTATTCAAATCGTGGTGAATCAGGAGCAGATGAAAAAATGCAGTTTGAAAAAGATTGTATTTGTTGCGTACCAACTACAATCAGCGAACCACAAGCTCCCTGCTCCGCTCCATTGTGATGCATCCACTTGCAGACAAATAAAACCATGTACATCTTTGTTTTCCTCATCTGAGCTGGAACCTGGCTTAAAACTTTACAGCTGGATAGCTCCAACATTGCTTGTTGTTGTTGCCCCGGTAACTGGAGGTGTGAGGGGCTGTAAGCTAGTGGGAGAGCGTGTAAACAAAGGGATGATGGGAAATGAGGACAGGTTTACTTCGAGCCAACAGTGCTGCCCACAACAGTAGTGAATTTCTACTGAATTCCTGCCGCTCTGCAGAAAATATGCCATAGAAATCGACACATGTTTTTAGATTTGACCTAAAAACAGCATTTTAATTTTAAAGTCCACTGGGAACGCTTTAAAAACGGATCAACAGATGATCAGAGTGGGGACTTTAAAGAGAAATAATAATACTTTCTTATTAAGCTGAAAGCAAGCGAAAGAAGAGTTGTTCTTTCTTCATCTTTGTCTTGTTTTCAGCCTATTTATAAATAGATGCTCTTTTTGATGTTTTTTTTAAATCTGAATCCCTTATTTATTCTGTTAGTTACGCCGTAGCTCCAGCTTTTTTTCTGCTGTTCCACCTCGTTTTAGCAGTGACTTTTTTCCACAATTTTAGAAAATTGCACATGAATAGTAACTTTCATTTAAATAATATGCATGTATTTTTATTGAAGTATTTCAGCTTTTTTCAGAAATTTTCAGCTTCTTATCCACTTTGCTTTTTAATATTTTCAGTATGGGTTTCTCTAGCATTTTTATCATTTTGAATTCTGTTCTTTTTCTGCTTTTTTTCCATCATAATTCAACATTTTTTGCCATAACTCCAAGCATGTAACCTTTCTAGCCCCTTCGTACTTGAATTCTTTTCATTCATATTGCTAAATAAAGTGGAGTCTTGGATTAAATGGTTGAGAATTAGCAACATATGGTGTGAAGATGTTAAACAGCTACAGCAAACAGAAGCCTCTTCCTCAGGAAGGCCTTTATATGATTTTCAAAGTTCATCCTTTTTTTGATCAGCCGTAAATTCCCTCTGCAGCTTCCACAGATTATTAATTCATCTGTGGACATTTTTGTAATTCTTTGCAAGAACTCAAGAACCTTTTCCTGGAACAAATTTGTTTTCTTGTTGCTTCACTGACAGCAGAACATCCGTGTTTGTGGAGACTCCGACCGTCAGGACACTTCCTGAATCTTCTCCCGTGCCTCCTTGTTTTCTTTGCAGAACTTTGCTGACTTTGTGTTTCGGTGGTACATGGAGAAAGGGAAGAGGGGGAAGCTGCTGTCCCAGCCCGCTGCGCAGCACCAGCAGCTGGCCAGTTTCCTGAAGTCCCACCAGCACCTGAGCTGGCTCCACAACATCCACGTGCATGACTACCAGAGCGTACGCAACATTTACACCCTCGCATCTGTACATTCATGCCAACACCCAAGCACAGAACAGTTTGCTATTACTTAAGCTTCGTTCAAAAACAAGGTTATCAGAGATTTAGTTTAGAAATAAAGTAATTGAAAGCACCAGGTCCTTAAATGAATAAAAGCAGAAGAAGTGGGGATGGAAGAACAGGCTTCAGTGGATTCACTTCTCCTCTGCAGAGACTAAACCTTCAGTGAGACTTCAGTCTCTGTAAAGGAAATTTATATTTGCAGACATCACTCACTGCTCCTTTAAGGTCCCACCATCAAACCGCTTTATTCCTGATGTTTTTCAGTCGTAAATGTATGATTTTAAATTTTGTCTGCAGTTAAAGTCCATTTAAAACAGAAATTAAAAGGTATTTATTTGGTCTTAGAATTATTATATGAATGTAGGGTAAGAAAACGGTAAATATTTATCTTTATATTTATCTTTTGCTCTAAACAGGTTTTTTTGCGTTGCAGGCCTTCGGGACGTTGTACAGCCAGTCCAGCGCAGAGACGCGGTACTTTGTCAAGAAGAAGACGCTGCTGGCGCTCAGTAAGCTGACGGCACTGGCCTCTGATCTGCCCGACGACCAAATCAACAAACAAGTGGACGGTAAACACAAACAAACGGTGGATGGATGGATGGATGGATGGGTGGGTGGATGGATGGATGGATGGATGGATGGATGGATGGATGGATGGATGG
>BSAI01000119.1:1486848-1509443 GCA_036245035.1 Adrianichthys oophorus | reverse complement strand
GATGGATGGATGGATGGATGGATGGATGGATGGATGGATGGATGGATTGGTGGGTGGGTGGGGTTAATATGCAGAGCACTGAATCTTTGTTTTTTATAACTATGGCTTCAAAAACAAAAACATTATAAAGATTGAAAAAATGTTGAACTAAAGGAAGTTTAAACAAATTATTTTAACACAATATTACATAAAATCTTAACATGACAGGAGCATCCAGTCAAAACAAATAGAATGAATTTCAAGATTAAACTGATGTTTTTACAAAAGGAGGCATCAAAACTTTGTTTAATGAACAGACAATAAAGTTTATCTATTGATCATTCATTCATCCTCTCTTTCTTTCATCCATTCATTCTTTCCTAACATCCTTTTTTATTTCTTTCATCTTATCTTTCTTCTGTCCTTACTTTTTGACGTTTTTTTCTTACCTTCTTTTTTTTTATTCTTTCTTTTACTCATCCTTTTATTCTTTTATTCTTACTTTTTTGCTTTCATCTTTACTTTCTTTCAACCTTTCTTCCTGGTTGCATCCTTCTACCAACATCATCACTCTTCCTCCTCTGAAACCATCTCCATCTGCTTCCCTGCATTGATCTCCAGAACATCTACCATGATCTATTCCTCTAATGGATTCATTCCTGATCCATGCTGGTGAATTCCCAAAGAGAACTTCCGCATCTTTATCTCTTCTTCCTGTCTTTGCATCAGAATTGTCCAAAAACAAACAAAACTAAAAGAAGAGCAGATTTTCTACCTAATGACGATGTTTGACTCCGTGAAAATGTGGCATAAAGTTCATTCAGAACGTCTAAGAGAGCTCCAGAGGCTCTGTGCATCTAGAAACTTACGGGAATCCACATTTGCTGTGGTTTTTCTGTCTGATCAGAGATCGTGGAGCAGGAACGCTTCCTGCTGCATCAGGAGACTCTGCCCAGGCAGCTGCTGGAGGAGAAGCAGCAGAACCCCGACACCATGCCTCTGCTCAACGCGCACAGCCTCATCCAGGTGAAGACACAGACGTGCGCAGGTTGCATTCTAAGGTGGGGCTGCTTTTCACCTGTCAAACGCTTTGTCTTCTCTGCAGCTGTATATCTGTGACGACAACAGACGGGCCAACGAGTACGACTTCAAGAAGGCTCTGGACCTGCTGCAGTACATCGAAGAGGTCACTTCTGCTTCGATTTAAAACTCTTTGTTGGCGGTCTAACATGGACTCATGAGGATTCCCTGTGTTGCAGGAGGACGCCGTGGACATCGAGGCGTTAAAATGTGAGATCTTTGGTAAAGCTCTCAAGAGGGACGAGTGAGTTCATGTTTTTTTTTTACTCACAGGAACGTCACAGTAAACTCTGGTTGTTAGCGGTTAGTTGAACTTGTCTGATTTCCAGCTGGTCGACTGCAGACGGGAATGATGATCCTCTGGAAGCTGCTAAAGACAGCGTCTTCGTCAAGATCCTCCTCAAACTCATGCAGGAAGGTGAGAAAGGTTCACTGGGTCAACACTCAAACAGAAAATCGTTTCACTTCCAGATAAATAAAATGCCCCAAAGGAGGAGGAATCGATTTTTTGACCAATTGGTTTCTAAACTTAAGAGAAAAAAAAATCCAAATCAGACTTGATTAGGATGGTTTTCCCAAATTGCCAACTCTTGAAGTTTAACGCTGAGCTTATTTGGTTCACACCAGTTCTTTGTATAGTTAACTCTTGAGTGGTTTTGAAGATCCATCTATACTCGTGTCACCTAATAAAAGATGGAGCATTGTGTTTTTGTTTTTTATTTGTTTCTTTATTTTTTAAAAGGCCCCAGCGCGGGCCCGGCAACAGAGTCCCACGCCGTTCATCTTTTGATCCGTTTCCATAGCGTCCCCAGTGGAGACAGACGAGTATACAAATAAGAAGACCTTTTTATTGTTGTCTTGAAGAAAATAAGAAAACATTATAAAGTTCTGGAGTCCCGGTTGGCTGCTTTCTCAATGCCGCTGCGGCTGTCTGTCTGGCTGCCAGCTCGCCTCCTGGGACCCGGCGTAGTGATCGCGATCGCTCCAGCTCCACAGGCTCTGCGAAAGACTGTCTAGGGTGTAGCCGCCTTCACCCAATAATAGCCGGGATGGGTCCAGGAAACCTGGCTGTGCTGAAAGGGAAGCAGCGGCTTAAGAAAATGAATGGAAGTTGAGAAAGCTGGATCAATCCACCATATTGGATGTGTGTTTTACCCGCTGATTGAATCACATGCCCAAATTAGAGTCCTTGAGGGGTTGATGTGCTGCAGCGTCCTTTCCAAAGTTGAAATATTTGAACTCTGGCTGCGCTGCTCAAATCGCACTGCTGCCAGACCACCCTGCCGCTCCCATTGCTCAAATCACGCCACAGAACCTCAGATCGCATCCGTACCGTTGACTGAACATTGAAACTCCGAATCATGTTTGGTGTGAACGCAGCATCACAAATACAATCTTTTTCATTTGCTTCTGTTGCCTAAGTTGTTGTTTCCAAACAAACCCCGATCACTATCCTCCTGCCGCCTTGTTCCCCTGTGGTAAATCCTGCAGATTCTGTACATTTGAGCCAAAAGATATCCCACCGTTATTTGTTTTGTTCTGCTTTGATTCTGCACTTTTGAAATCAAACTATTCCCGTCCCCAACCTCTGGTCCTCCAGAAGATTTTCTGATAAAAATAACAAACAAACTCCAACATGAACAAAAGAACAAGGAAGAAACCGTAACTTTTAGTTATTGTCAATCCTCTGATGGTTAGCATAAATACAACACCATCAAAGAGTGGAAAATGTCTGTCAAAGAAAAGCAGCTTCACACCAAAAACAGCCTTCAAGAACTCGTACTCGCTTTGCAAACATTCACTTTGGCTTTGGATCAAGAAACATCAAGCCTTGAAGAATCCAATTTGACTGAATTTGCCTCCTGATGCAGAGGCAGCAAAAAAGTGGCACCTTGCATCCTTGATCACTTCTCACCAAGACTCCACCATCACAGCTTCAAAGTTCCAGCATTTCCCCGTTGAGGAAATAATGTTTGTTTTTCCTCAGGTGTTCCTCTGCAGACGTACCTGCCTGACGTCAAGGAACTGCTGGATCTGGACGAGCTGAGCAGCTTGAAGACCAAACCCTACTTTGAGTTTGTGCTTCGAGCCAATTATGAACATTATCTCCAGGCTCAGATGTGACGGCAGCGCCCATCACACGGCTGTTTTGAAATGCTCTTTTCTAAATAAACATGTTTGTTTCTGCACCCAGAGTGTTTGTTCTTTGATAAGCTGTACTTAATAAAACGCCTTTGTTCATTTCCCACAGTTTGATCTTGTGACTCTGAGGATCTCTGGCGCTCTGCTGCATCATTCAGGACTTTCTGCCGTCGGCTGATGTGGAGCAGATCTTGGCTATAAATAAGTCCACTCTTGTGGTCTAACTGAGGCCCTGACGGAGATCCTCTGCTGTAAAATCTGCAGAAACTACTGACAGCAGGTTGGATTAGTCATCAATGCTGACAGATGTAATCTGCCTAAGAGGCTTTAATCTGAAAAAAAGTTGGTTGGACAAAATGACAGGAAGAATTTATAATAAAAACTGGGTGAGGATGTGAGGGTGGAGCTCCATTTACTGACTCCTGGATAAAAGAAAAAAGATGATCAATCAATGACTTCAAAAGATGGAAACAAGACATGTAGTGTTCTTTTATTGTTTAAAAATGGAACATTGAGAAATGAAGTTGTTCCTCTATTTGTTTAGTTGAAGAGAAACGCTGACAGCTTTTATTTTAATTATATCACATAAATCCACATGAAACATGCATAAAAGATTATCCTTGTATAAGTAATGCCAAATAAAGTTCTAGAGACTTAGAAAAGCAGCTTTCTCAGATGAAAAGACCAGACAGTTTGTTGTCTAGCAGGTGTGGTTTTTGGACGGACGTCTCTCCAGTTCTAGATTCATGACTTGGGTTTGGTCCCGGTGTGGATCTCGCTCAGCGTCAGCGGTAAATCCTGACGCCTCGGTGGGCTCCAGAGAACAGTTGGATAAACACGGCAGGCCTTTTGGCTCCGTTTCTTCTGCAGCTGTCGGATGTGCTGGAGGTCCTGAGCTGCTTGTTTTAAAAACAGAAGCATGGATTTCTGTCAGCTGCTCGGCAGATATTCTCATTTAGATTTTAATCTGATTCTTTGAACAGGAACTTGGTCAGAAATGTCGTCACAAAGGAATCTGATTTCTGCTGATTTTTCTGACTTTATTTGTGTTGGAATTTAACTTAGTTCACTCTCCTACTCTGTAAATGTGAAGTTACTTATTTTCTGATTCATTAATTCTATTTATTGGTTCATTTTTTGTGACTGTTTGCTATCACATTTTACACCTTTAATATGAATATAATATAACTTTGAGTGTACTGGAATCTACTTTATCTATTTTTTGTTTTTTTCATTTTTCACGGCTGTCTCTTAATTTTCCATAACAGTTTTACATATTTCAAAATGACCATGCAATAATACAACACAAGTAGTTTATAAAGCTTTAAGATAAAACTACTTCCACACGACAAAAACTTTTTAAGGAAAGAGGAGACTATTTACTGAGAAGAAAAATCTAATACGGTCTGTGTGTTTCTGTCTGTGGTGTCAGGATGTGGAATAGTTTGGAGGAAAATATCAAAATTAGTAAAAATATTACACAATTAAAAAATACAAACAGAACATTTTAGAAAAATAAGAAAATGAGAATCCCAATGGGAAAATGAACAGGCAATCTTCATGATGTTATTTTGGTACGTTGACTCTTATAATTAATTTTAATCCTGTAAATAATTCTATGTTCAATACAAGAACATGACTAAAATATTATGAGATCTGTGGTGGGAATGAAGATGATTTTTCTTATACCCACCCCTTTTCCAAGCCCTTTTTCACTTTCTGTTTATCATTTTATTAAACTATTTAATTTTGTGTTTGAAAATCAAAGGAAATCAAATCAAACTACGTCTGCAAACCTAAACAGACAGCCAAAATGTCTCATTCTCCTGTAGTTTCACTATGGGCTGAAAAATAGTGTTTTGTTTGTTTTGTTTTAATTATAGTCAGGGTTGTATTTTTTTCATTGCAAACCCAAATTTGCACTTTTTGTAATAAAACTGAATTTTTTTTTACCTGCTTCAATAGATTTTATTAAAATAAATGAAGCAAATGTTTATGTGTGTGCTCTGTTCAAAGCAATGTCACATGTTGAGGGTCTATATTACACATTTTACCACTTTACATTCCATTCAAGGCTTGATAGCTTTTCTTTGCCCCCTCATGAGATGTATGTAGACATGAAAGGGCCTAAAACAGTGGGGTAGGTGCAGAAACAGGGCTAAGTGAAACTGGCAGAACTTGATGGGACTGTGTTCACTTCTTAAAAAAAAATACTACTTTTCATTATTGTTTGTTTGTTTGTATTTTAAATCAGTCTTGTCAGTGACAGATTTTGTGTTATAAATGGCTTCATTCCAAATAGATCGGCCATAAAAATAATATTGCTGCGGTAAATTTCATTAGAAATAAAACGTAAATGGCACAAGGATGTGATTTCTTTCATTTAAACCAAAAATGTCGTAAATTCTTTTTTTTACTTTTTTTTTTGGCGATTTTATATTTTATTACGGACAGTTTTCACTTTATTTTAATGGGGGTTTTTATGCTTCCCTAATATCTTATTATCTATCTCTATATTAACACAAAAGCTTTTGCATGTCCACACGTTTCCGACTATCAACTTTAAATTGACTTTTTAGTCTTCAGCGATACATCTTGCAATTCTATCATTTAGTTATGGATAAACCGGTAAATCGTTGAAAATAACATCGATTTTGAAACTAAATGTTTCAACAAATGTGAAAGCAACCGACATCTTTTTAAACTACATTTGATCAGGAGTGCGGAACTCCGCACGCGACGATAACGGTCATCACCCCGGTCCCTTTCCATAAACGGGCTCGTGCGCTCGCGCCTGCGTGGTTGTGTCATCCTTCCCATATAAGTCCCTGCTGGCGCGCGGGCTCCCTCTCCAAGCCTGCAGTGACCCCCGCGCGCGACCAAATATGGAGGAATGGCGGCTGAATTCCTGCCGGGTCTTCGGACATTCCTGACAGCTGTCTGCAGCGAAGGAAAAGGGGAAGGAATCCGGGCTGTGATGGAGGAGAAGGCGTATATAAGGACCACGGCGGTGTCGGGATGTCACCCCTGTCACCTGCTCACACCAGGGCGCTCGATTTCCTCACCGAGAGCAAGAGGCAAACGAAGGTAAGCGGCTTGAATGAACCGGGGGGAGACTGGAGGAAAACAAGGAGCGTCAATAATTGGGGTTAATGGTTTCTGTGAGGATGAGTTACGGGGCAGATGGAGAATAATCTGGGATAAGTGGTTAACTAATAGATGGTTGCAGAACTGAAGCCTGTTTTAGTTCAACTTAATCGGTTGGGCGGGTGCTGTCAGAATTTTCATTAAGTGTATCAAATCCATTAAAAGATGGTGAGGAATTTTTATATTCGAATTTTAAAGCACAAACGTGTTTGTTTTAAAAGCAAAAAAAAATCTTAATGCATACTTTTTATATAGTGCTAATTTAGAGATGTTTGGCGTTGTTTTAAGTATTTTTGTGCTCGAAAGGAGCGCAAAACAATTTTTAGTGACTCATAATTTACTTCTAATTAAAATCGTTGATATTTAGTTCGAAAAAAACAATTACATTTTGCGTATTTTTTCTTGAAATCGGGAACCTCTAGGTCAGAAAGTAGAATGTAATGTCGGAGATGAACCGGAGCATTTGAACGCATCATTTCCGAAAACAAACTGAGCTCCATCACTGCCGTTTATTTGATTACAGTTCTCTGGATTCATTACAAACACACAGGGAATATCGCCGGGCTCAGATGAATGTTTTATTATGGCTGAGATGGTTTAAGTAGAACAGAGTTTACTCTGCGTTTCTCTGCTCTCTGTCATCAGAAACAAGCTGCGTGATTCAAAGAAACTCATTAATCCAAGTAACTTTAAAGTTTTTTTTCTAACTGACGACATAATTTTTTGGGGTATAAATATGTAATAAGCTTATGTAATAAGTTTTTCTAGACAAGAAATTCAATTTGGAACTATATTTGTTAATAATAATAATAAAAATACACTTCTCAAACAGATGCAGACAATTGTTTTTTTTTATTGGTAAGAATCATAGCAACATGAAACTAACCAATATCAAAAGAAAAATGTAGTGTGCAGCGTTCAGTCATTTTTTTTAACCCTCAGTGTTCAAACAAGGAATTGCACACATAATTCTACTGTTCTACTGTTATTTTTGCAAAAGCTTTTATTGTGAAAATCACAGCAACATGAAAATAGCTCCATTCATTAAAGGAAAGACAGTTCTCAACTTTCACAACCAATTTTAGCCCTAGTGGTCAAAAGGGGAATTGTACTCTTAAAATTACTCTTCTTTTTACAATATTTTGTTGTGAAAGTCATACCAACACGAAGCTAACCCTGTTCAATAGAAGAAAAAAGTATGTATGTGTAAGTTTACGTACTCTATTCCTGTATTGAATGGGGCGTGTTTCAAGTTCTTATGACTTTTACAAAAAGAAAAAAAAGGTTGTGAAAGTTGCGCACTCTCTTCCTCTATATAACAGAGCAAGTTTTATGTTGCTATGGTTTTCACAAAATAGCTATTGCCCAAAGAAGGGGGATTAGTGTGCAACTGTGACAATTGCCAAGCATCCCTATATGTTGAACAATAATTGTGACACTTGCCTAGTATCACAATAAAACTGAATCTTAAGTCAACATATGATTGAAAAACCTAAAACTTTTTTGTTACATCAATGACTCTGACCCTGACACAATCCACGCTTTTGTGTAATAAAAAAAATGGAGGGTTAAAGAAAAGAACTTTGTAGACGGACCTTTACTTTCAGAAGGGCTCTGAAGAAACATCACCGGCTTTCTCTCTCCAGAGTCTGCAGACATGTGCGACGATGATGAGACCACGGCCCTCGTGTGCGATAACGGCTCAGGGCTGGTGAAGGCCGGCTTCGCCGGCGATGATGCCCCCAGGGCCGTCTTCCCCTCCATCGTTGGTCGTCCCCGCCACCAGGTAGAACCCAGGACACAGATAGAACCAGAACAATCAAATCCATGTCTGACACAGGCTGAGCTCACTCGCTCCCCCCCTCACTCAGGGCGTGATGGTCGGAATGGGTCAGAAAGACTCCTACGTGGGTGACGAGGCTCAGAGCAAGAGGGGCATCCTGACCCTGAAGTACCCCATCGAGCATGGCATCATCACCAACTGGGACGACATGGAGAAGATTTGGCATCATACCTTCTACAACGAGCTACGCGTGGCCCCCGAGGAGCACCCCACCCTGCTGACGGAGGCCCCTCTCAACCCCAAAGCCAACAGGGAGAAAATGACCCAGATCATGTTTGAGACCTTCAACGTTCCTGCCATGTACGTGGCCATCCAGGCCGTTCTCTCCCTCTACGCCTCCGGCCGAACCACAGGTGAGTCGAGGATCAGATTTCAGCTTTAACCCTTTAACACCGGAGATGTCGCCGGCGACGCCTGATAACACACGATCTTTGACCTACTATAATGCTTAAACCGTTTACACGATCAATTTGAATCAGCTGATTCTGACACGGAGAACAGCTGTTTTTTCAAGCAACACTAAAAGAATTGCATAACAGTGCAAAGCCAATATGCTGCGCTTCAGAATCCACTGGAATTACATTAACTCAGTGAATGGTTGAAGAATTATAATTGTATAATATAAAAGAACACCAACACTAGAGCTAAAGCTCTGGTGATTAAGTGGTTAAGTGATACATTTTATTGACTATAAAAGTCAAGGATGAGCAGCATGTTAACTCTCGCCATCACAAGGAGAACTTTTCTTTTAAAAAAACGGATATATTTGTGAATTTGAACCATCCCTCCAAGGCTTCCTTAAGAAATTTAGATGAGAAGTTACATAAATCTGTTACAGAGGCGGGATCACACAAACCAGTCTGGACATCGTAAGTATGTGTAACTTCCAAATGCCTCACAGATACTTCACAATACGATCCATTTTCATTTGAGGTGGCGGGACGAGCCTCAAAGACACACTGGTGCTCACCTTAAGATGCAGCCACTCCTCTTTATGACCCTTTACAGACCTGGACAACCCAAGACCCACAGCGCGTACTGGTCAACCCCTCGTACGGCTGCATGTGACTAAGGCTTTACCTCTGTGTTGGACCCTCAGGTATTGTTCTGGACTCTGGTGATGGCGTGACCCACAACGTGCCCATCTATGAGGGCTACGCTCTGCCGCACGCCATCATGCGTCTGGATCTGGCAGGCCGGGATTTGACCGACTACCTCATGAAGATCCTGACTGAGCGCGGTTACTCGTTCGTCACCACAGGTAATCGCTCAAAACCAAAATGAGTTTCTGAACTTTGCTAAGAGAACCTCACACCCAGCCGTTCCTTCCCAGCGGAGCGTGAGATTGTGCGCGACATCAAGGAGAAACTTTGCTACGTTGCTTTGGACTTTGAGAATGAGATGGCCACAGCAGCTTCTTCCTCCTCTCTGGAGAAGAGCTACGAGCTTCCAGACGGTCAGGTCATCACCATTGGCAATGAGCGCTTCCGCTGTCCTGAAACTCTGTTTCAGCCCTCCTTCATTGGTCAGAACCTCCTTCTCAGGATCTTCCTGATTCCTTCTTGCCCTTTTTGTTTGACCTTAATCTCTGTTTTACACCTGAGCAGGTATGGAGTCCGCCGGGATCCATGAGACTGCCTACAACAGCATCATGAAGTGTGACATCGACATCCGTAAGGACCTGTACGCCAACAACGTGCTGTCCGGCGGCACTACCATGTACCCGGGTATCGCTGACCGCATGCAGAAGGAGATCACGGCTCTGGCTCCCAGCACCATGAAGATCAAGGTACACCTCCTGATCCGGCAGCGCCCACACCTCATATATGATGTTTTCCCACATGGAAGGAGAAAAGGACAAGGAAGATTTCTGACTTTTGTGAAGTAAAAAAAAATTAAAGATCAGTTTATAATTCAGCCTGAGATCACGCGGCTCTGTTTTTTCACTTTGAGTTTTCTAAGGTCTTAAACCAAACTTTTAAGAAACAAAAATAACATTTGATTCAAAAATTAAACCAGAGCTACAGTTCTATAATTAAAAGGTGAAACATCAATAAGTAAGCTGCAGAAATGTGGTTTTTCCTGGAAGTTCAAGTTTGAATCCCAACCCACCAGAATTCGGTTTATTAATCCATCAGAAAATGTGAAAATGAAATTAAGACATTTGTGATCTCTTCTCATTTTCCTTCTAAATCTGTCACTTTAGGCTTTTGAGGCTAGAACGTTTTAACTCATAGCTTCTAATGGAAAAAAATGATATAATATATTGGTCTTTTGGTCAAATCAAGAAGTTCTGTGGTCCGAGGCGTTTTCTGAAAGCCAAAATCATGTTCTTCCTCTCCCCCCCGTGCAGATCATTGCTCCTCCTGAGCGTAAATACTCCGTCTGGATCGGCGGCTCCATCCTGGCCTCCCTCTCCACCTTTCAGCAGATGTGGATCAGTAAGCAGGAGTACGACGAGGCCGGCCCGAGCATCGTTCACCGCAAGTGCTTCTAACCTTCAGAACCTCAAAAACGCAGGACTCTGACCTCACATGGTCTCCCAACAGCAGGGGGCGTGTTTTTCATTTGTAAATAAGTTATTTATTCCATATGTTTGTCATGTTTTGAATGTGAATCATTTTCTGTGTTTGAGCTTCGAGGTACAGCACGCTCCAGCCTGGACCGTCTGAATAAAAAGACCAAATGAAACAAATCATTAAAATAAAAAGTATGAACTGATGCTCGGCTGCTTTGTGTTTTTATAAATGTGTTAAAAGCAATCCTGGAACTGAAGCCATACAACCCGTATGACCTCAGATGTAATGTTTAGAAGCACAAAGTTATCACTGAAACTTCCATAAAGGAAAACACAATGAAATCTATTAGACTTTCATCATGAATCTACTGTCCAAACACAGTCCTGTCTTTAGTGTCTCAACTGGTGTTAATTTTCAATAACAATAAATCCACAAAATTCATGATTTTATTCTGACCGACTGATGGTTGGTGTGGTCCTTGAAGAGGCATTGAGGAGTTAAACATCTGCTTTCTGCAGGGGTTGTGCATATTTTGAATTGTCAGCTGTTGTGTTCAGGTGTAGAGGAGCGAGTCTGTTTGTGTTTTTCCTCTTAACATTTATTTTCAGCCTTCATTCCTTCGTTTGTATTTTTTCAATCAAAGCAGCAGTAAACACATTATTGCAAAATACCGGAAGTGTGTTCCTTTTCAAAATAATTCTCTCAAGTGACCAAAATTCACGTGTATTCAGCTTTCATGTCATTAAAAACCAGATTTATACTTTCCAGCTGAGTGGGAGTCGCAACTCATTAATATACTTTAGTGTTGTAAACATGTCATGCAAAAATAAACTTAACATTTATTGTTCCATGTTTTAAAATAGTTAATTCTATGTTGTTGTTGTGAATTTTTTTTTCCTGGTGTAATTTTTAAATTTAATTCATTTATTTTTTAAAGCTTTTTAATTAAAAAAAATGAAGCCATTTGGAAAGGTTATTGGCATTTTGCTATAAAAGTAGGAATTTAGATGGATAAAACAGGTCTTACATGTGTGTTCATCTCTGTCCATCTTTTGGAGCATTAAACCAACTACCTGCACTTCACTGTAATAAAAGAAAATGACAGTTGTGTCTCCTAATTTTTACAAACCAAAACATTTCAATTCCGTTTTTAAAGAACAAAAAATTAGTAAATGTATCTAGTACATTTTTTCCAGATATAACATGCTCGCTACATTATGTTAGCTTGTTGTTGTTTTTAGTTTGTTTTATATATTTCAAGTTTTATCCCTGGCTGTTGACTGACAGAGGAGAAAAAACATAGTTAAGATGATTGTATTTATAATGAAATACAATTGTAACCTTTATCGTTCGCGAACGTGCTTTAATTTTGAAACTCAAAGGAAACACTCGTGGGCTATAGAAGCTAACTTCCTTCTTTAGCTCTCGGTGTTTGCCGTCGCTCAGCTGGGCGATGCTCGCCTTCTGACCGCTGAACAGCGGGACAGCGCGCCGGATTTAGCAGCTCGGACTCGCGCGGAAATTATCCCCAGTGAGTGAACCGTAAATGTTCGCATTACCGCCGCAGCAGCCCGCAGAACGGCGGGCTTAGTGGTTTCGCACCAGCGCCCGTTTACCAGCGGAGCTTGACAGGTAGGTAGGAGACGGTAATGGATGTTTTATTTTGATACATTTTACTCTCTCAGGTTATCGGGTTTTAGGTCATAAAATTCAAATTCTTCAAACGCTTATGTTTTATAAATAGAAAAATATCACCTATTGATACTGTATTAGATCGGATTAAGATACCACTGTAAAAATGCAATAAAACCAAGCTGTTTCTGATAAGAAATGATAACGTAATAGCAGAATAAAGCAGTAAATGAGGGATAAAACGGAGGAAGGTAAACAGGATCCTATAGTTGAATGTTTCACAGATGAGATGAATAATTTAGATGTTTGTGGAGACTGAGAATACTGTGACAGAATGAGAGGAAACCCAGAGAAACATGCTCAGAAATGTGGGCGGAAAGCGTCCTGACCGGAACCGTGTTGGAGGTTGTGAGTAATGGAAGCTAAAGCTGAATAAGCCCCTCATGGTAATCTGTTATGGATGAGGCGGTGGGCGTGGCTTACAGGTAACCCTAGAACGACGTTTCATAAATGTAAATCATACGTTTGCAATAAAGAGCTAGTTAGTGTCTGAAACCCGAGATATTCAGGTAAATGATCTCACCTGTAAACACCTGTTTGTTTGGGGGAACTTCCATAATTAACCAACAGAACAGGATATTTGAGGAAACCATCCACTTATGCACCCCACAAATCCTTTCCCCGTTTGTGGGATCCATTAAAGCTCTATATGTCTATGAGGTTCAGGAACAAGTGAACCCTGGTGTGGTTCAGTGTGGATGCAAAAGGACTGCTCTGACCTGAAGGGGGAGGAGTTAAGTGACAAGGACTCTGTTTGAAACCTGGGGAACCCACAGAGTCAAATGTGGCCACAGTTTTTATTTTCTTCATTTTTAAAAATGTAGATGTTTACATTTTATTTCCATTTATTTATTTACTCTTTTGCGTATTTATTTGTTTTGTTTTTAGGCTAAGATTTTTTTATTTTTTACTCAATGCTATTATTTGTTTTGTTGATTTTTTTGTCTTGTTTTAAGAGGAAGGGGGTTTGTTTTTATATATAATTTTTAAAATGTTAAGCGTTGTTATGTGTTAATTTTCTAATTTATTACTTTTTTTTTCATTTTTGAATTTTTATTTATTGGTTTCCTTATTTTTTTTATTTATTTATTATCATTATTTTTTGTGGTTATCTGTATTTGAAAAAAAAAAGATCAAAAATAACTTTAAACCCCCAGAAGAACATTGTTTTTGGGTTCTCCAGGGTTGCACGTTAAAAACATCCCGAACGGCAGAACCACTGGTGAAATGGGACGTCTAAATGTGTTGTGGAGAGGACTTGGAACAGAATCGGCTGATTTTCTCTGATCTTTATTCTGGGTCTGGTCTCAGATAAACTCTGCTTGCTCCTCTTCTGAAAGTGCAAACCAGCTCAAACCAAATGATGTCAATTCTATTGCCTTTTTTTATTTTTTATTTTATTTTGCGATACGGACGCCGCCATTTTGGAGCCATATATTGGCAGTAAGCAGTGATTGGTCTGAGTCAGTCTGAGTCATTTCTATGGCAACCACTCTCACCAATCAGGAGTGAGATTGTTGGAAGGCCACACCCCTAACACTTGAAAGTAACCTACAGAAAATCTGTCAAACGTTTTGAATGTTGGGACCAGCAGGCTCCACCTACTTTTATTGAGGCCTCTTATTGGTCAGTTTCTAACTTGAGCTACAGACAAAAATAGTGTGAAAAAAGAGGATTATCGAGAACACGTTAATAAAGTTATCAGAGCAAGAATGTTTATTCTGACCAATAGAATGACTGACTGAGTAACAGCTTTTTATTTCCCTATAGAAGTCGATGGGATTTTTCCTTCTTGGTGCCAGCAGGTACTTCCTGTTTGAAACGCCAGGGTGGAGGAGTCACTCAGTCCAATTCTCAGATACAGCCTTAAACAATAACTCCTGTGAATGAAAGACATAAAAACATAGAAATATACTGGATGAACTCTGGAACAGTAAAAGTTTCCCAAAGAAACTTGATCTGAAGTGAAACGAGACGCTTTCCTGCCATGAACTGTTCAAATCCAGATGCAGATGCTCCTGTGGCCTTTTAGGTTGCAGGTTAACATGTTTTCGGATGTTCCTAAAGAAACAGAAAGTCCAGTTTATTTTTGCTGCTGGAAACAGAAATTCAAAGAAACTCAGTGCAGACCTTTGTGAAACGTCAATAAATAACTGCTTATGCGATCTTTTCAGAGAAGGTTTCACTAAAAACCTGAAATGATTTAGGTTCTTTTGAAGATCTGGATTAGAGATTAGGATTTTAAAGATTAGAATCTTTACCTCTAACTAGGATTTTTTTTTTTTGGTCTGGTAAATCTGGTAAAATAAATGTTTGGGATTGATTTTCACTTTTAACTTTAATTACTGAATGTTTTTTTTTTCCAGAGCGACTGGGAGTACATTTGAGGAAAACCAGGAACCATGTTGGCCAAGAAGGTCAGGACAGAGTATATGAAGAAGTTCAGAGACCCCAAATGGGAAACTTTCTCCAAGTGTTATGAGGACTCTCTGAAGTACCGTCTGACCCGGAGGATGATGGAGCATTCCCACAAGCCCTGGTTCTGGGAGGGCTGGGACAGCGGCTCCGACTCCAGCAGCTGGTCCACTCCCAAACTGACCTGGAACAGAGTCGCTCCTCTTTCTCTTCCTCCAGCTTCCTCCACAGAACTCAAGCAGAGGGTTCAAGATCTGAAGCCGAAGGTGCACCCGGAAGAGAAAGAGGAGGAAACGGGAGAAGCTCCGCCTGTGGAGGACCAACACACCGGTGAGGGAAGTGTTCGATCCCGCAGAACAGCAAAAGAACCAGAGTTCTGACGAAGTGAAGTATCTGCTGCATCGTTGATGCAATGAGGCATGTTCAGAGTTCTGCCGGCGCTGTCAGAACTGTGACCGGGTCCTGCTCCATCGGCACCGTCAGAACTCTAAACCATCTTGTCTTTTTTTCAGAAATGTTCTGAGAAGTGTGTGAGCCCCTCCTCTTCCTGTGTGTGTTCTGAAGCAGCCATCGTGGAGAACAGCGTGAATGGAGCCAGTGAGACTTTGGAAACAGTGGCGCCGATCACCAGCGGTCCTTCAGATGAGGCAGCAACAGACAATGGGCCGGCCGACTCGGCATCCTCTGACGGAGAGCCGAAGAACCCGGCGCCACGCAGACGGCACAGGCGCCGAGTGCCTCGCTCTGAGCCAGCACAGCAGACTGGTTCCCATGACGACAAACCAGCTGGCATCAAGAAACCACGAGCCAAGAGCCAACCACCGTTCAGCACCAAGGAGAGCCGGAGAGCGTCCAGCCGTCTGGACTGGACCGAGAGGATGACAGAGGTGATGAAGAGAGACTCTTTTTAGATTTCAAACTGATAATCTAAATCTCTACGTCACACCGTTTTATCGGTGGAAAATGAGATATTTTTCTCTGAACTGAATTCTCTTCTTTTGGCTTCTTTAGTTCTAATACAGGAAGTTTGAATATTTGAGCTTCCTGGCGACACCAGAGCCATCGCTGTGACCTCTCTGCAGGCATCAATAATGAAACGCTGGTGTGAGTTTCACAGTCTCTGGTTTCTCTTCTCAGAGCCACACGTTCGATGCCGGCGCTCAGACCCGCCGGGAGTCAGACAAGCGTGCCTCCAACCTGGACCGGCGGCGGGCCCGGTCGGCGGACCTGGAGAAGATGCGGCGGACGCAGCTGACAGCGGTGGATGACTGCTGGATGACAGAGTACATGCGCTGCTTCTCTGCCCGGGTCAGATAGAGACAGATCCACCCAGACTCCCGCAAACACCCCAATCTGATCCGGAAGCAAAACTCCGGAGCTGTGAGCACGTAACCTTAGAGGAGCTCAGGAAGTGGGCGGAGTATTGGAGTTTAAATCTAAACGTGGCAGATTCTCCTTGTTTAATCCCTCCGTAATGACCCAAAACTTCCAGATTTAACAGAAACACTTTCATGTAAACATCAATCTCAGAAACTTAATGATAACATTCTTAAAGTTCAAATTCTATTTAAAAAAAAAAGTTTTTAAAATTCATGTAAAAGTTTTTAGTCTCTTGATTCAGAGAATTTCCTCAGAACAAAAGGTATTTTGAATGAAGATAAACCAAGTTGCAACCATTTTTAAAACACTGAGCAAATATCAGGTAAAATGATTTGTTTGTAGACATCTTTAGGATCTTTTCTGGTTTTTAATCAGACAAAACATGTGATATTGATCCACATAAGATTAGATAATCTTTCAATGTTTATTGTAAACCTACAATTTGAAATCAATAATTATTTTCACAGCAGCGTGAAGGATCTGTTCACAGAAACTATCTTTTCCGAGGCAAAAAGACAGCAGGAAAGAAAACAGAGATTGACTGCCCTCTAGTGGGCAACGGTTGTATCGACGTTTCTTTGAGAAAAATCTTAAATTCAAAGAAAAGTTCTTCAGATACGAAAAAATCTGAACAATTTATGAAGAAAAACAAAGTTTTGGCAAAAGTAACTTTCTCTTAAAGATCATTTCATTCAAAACATAAATTGTTTGTAGTTTAAGGTAAAAAAATGTCACATTTGAATTATTTTCTCACGTTTGGCTCCTGCAGACTTTCTAAAGGTCACATATCTTGTATTCAATGGCCGGTTTGCACACTCCTTCCTTCTATGCATCATCTTTAAAGATGTGCAGTTTGTCCTTCGTCCCTGATGCTCAGAGGCTGGCTGTTTTTGGCAGCGCCTCGCTCTGCTGATCTCTTCAGATTTTCTGTTCAGCTCAGTTTCTTCTGCGTTCAGATGAGTGTTGGTGTTTTAGAAACAGAAATACGAATCTTCTTTTCCAGACGTTCATCTCAAAACCAGCTACACATCACTTCCTGAATGTACGTTAATCCTCAGCATGATAGAAACCTCACAGATGAGCTTTAATTTAGCGTTTAGTTTGTTTACTGTCAGTTTTGACGCTTCTAAAGGCAGCTGAGTTTGTGCGCGGCTGGAAGGATCAAACTGAAGCTGCTTTCTTTTTAATTGAAGAAGCTCTCGTATCTGAGGAACGTTCACACCAAAAATATATATTCAAATATATTATAAAGTTGGACTTTTTATTAGTTGTCACTTTAATGCAGAGACTGTTACTCATTTTAGACTTTGGGTTTCAAGTTTTTGTTAAAGATAAATTCAAACTTTGCTGCTTATAAAAGTTGACCATTTTTTGTGGTTTCTATATTTATGGTTTCTTGACTTGAAGTGACTTTATCACTTCAAAGTTTTGTGATTTTTTTTTTTTTGTACGATTGATCCTTTTCTTGCTCTCGTTTTCTGCTTAAATCAAACTGCTGAGGCTTCATGGCTTTCTTCTGTAAAGGTTTTATGGAGATGAGAACAAGCAGATTAAAGTGTTTTAGATCACTTGAACAAATCTGATAAATGCAGAACTTTTATTTGTAGAGGACTCGGCTCAGGGAGGTTTTCCCAAACTGTCGGTACGGATCCGTTTCAGTTGTTTTCCTTAAATCAAAGTTCTGGGCTTTAGGATCCTCCAGAACCTGTGATCCGTGTTTGGACTCTGAGACAGGTGAAGATGTGTGGCGTTCTGGATCATTAATGATTGAAGCCAAACATGTACTTTTGCTTTGGTTAATCCGGAGCGAAACGCAGCCGATTGACGGATTCTTCAACTTGTTGGAAGGAAAAAGGAAATAATGAGGAACGTTTCTGGAATCCGCAGGTTTTCCTTCTTTGATCACTTTTACTTGAATTTCTCACTTGGCTGTTTGCGGTCATTCGGGGCTGAGGTGCAGTGGTTTAGTGTTGTAGTGAAGCGTTCGATTCCCGTGTTGGTTTGTGTTTGTAACTGAAGATTGTGTTTCACTGAGGGCTAACTTTCAAACGTTTAGTGTTTATAAGAACACTTTTAAACTTCCGTGGAATGTTGAATTACAGCAGACGAACCTCAACTTGCACTGCTTTCCAGCGTTTTTCTCTTCACGTTAAACAAATGTGGTTCGCTTGTCTCAACATGAAAAACTAAAAAATGACTTCACATGTTTTTAAATGAACTTTATCACGATTATTTCTCTATAACGTGAAGTTTGATGACAGATTTCCTGTTTTACTTCGTTAAATTAACCAGAGACTAAAACCTTAATATTTAGACATAATTAAAGATAAAAAAGAATTATTTTATTATTCTGAAAGATTCCAGAAAATTAGTTTTAAAGGCTCAACTTTCAATAAATGTACAGATGTGGAATAAAAAACTGAAATATTTTGATGTGATGTAAACAGAGACTCCGGTAAACCCCCCCTCTTTCTGCTGGGCGGGGTTTGTAAATGATTGACAGGACAACACCTTTGTGTTCTATTAACATCCGATTGTTGACAATCAGTTCAAACCTAAGAACAAATCCAAACGTTTGTGGTCCTGAAACCTGTTGTCTTTCTGATGTTTACATGTTTGAAGACATGCACAGTGTTTGTTTTAAAGTGATGCTGTGAATAAATTCTATGAAGAAAATCAGATTTAAGTTGATTTTTTTTCCTTTTGTGTCACAGTAAAGTTTCTTAAAGCTGAGAAACTTTAAAATCTGCACTTTAAACTCAAAATCCTTTGTTCCCTCTCCAAATAAACACAATTTCTGTTGATAGAAGTTTAAATCTGTTTATTTACAGAAAAAAAAGATCATTAGAGCTCATTTATCTGAAAATACTCAGAACTACGCAAACTGATCCAAAAAAAATCTAAAACTTTGAAGATAAAATCTCTCAGAAAAATGAGAAAAACGCCATCAGGAGGGCAGCCCTGCAGCCAGGATGCTGCCCAGCAGAGTCCGGTCCTTCAGAGCGTTCTCCACCTCTTTCTCCTCGATCTTCAGGAACACCTGAGGAACAGGAAACACCGTCAGACCACGTGGACCTTTCTGCAGCAGCTTTCAAAATAAAAGCTCCACTAACGAAAACATGTCAAAACAATAAAAGTTAAAGCAGTGAGCGGAGTTTTATGCTCTGAAGTCGCTTCTCGCTGCCCCCCCCCACCCCACCCTGGTCAGAGCTGCACAAGAACAATTCATTAAAAAGAACACTTTTTTTCAAAATTGCAGCTTTTCTGTTGGATTTATCTCCATAGCAACCTTTTTATTTTTTTTTATCAGCAAATTACTTTTTTTTATTCCAGCAGAAGTTGTTAACTTCTGTAAGTTCATACAAGCACATTCCTTGTCTGTCATATCATTTCGTTCTGTTTGAACCAACGATCTGTCAATTACATCTTCATAATATTCCAGTAAAATAAAACGCGCGAGTAATAAAGAAATGTATGTGAGCTCGCCACACTGACGCCGTTAAACATCTACAAACTTCAGAACCAACATTTTTCCTAAGTAGCTTCCCAGTGATGCTCGAAGAAGCGATGGATCAACAGAGGAGTTTGAACTTGTAGAAGGTACTTATGGTGATATTGAGGTCTTGCTGAGGTTAAAGGTCAACCAAACTTCGGTTGTGGTTGTAACCTGGTGGTGAGTGTGTGACGTTTTGTGAAGACTGCTCAAACAAAAGTGGTAAAAAGTAAAAATCCATAAACTTCACCCTTTGGCACAAAATGGCTGCCAAGCTGTACATCCTGAGGCCATCCCATAATAATCTCAAAACTTCCTTTGGATATACCGGTATGCGTGTTTTTGTTTTGTTAGTGGCTTTTGATTTTTTTTTTTTTTTTTCAGCCTACAAGAGATTTTGGGGATGGGTGGAGCCTGCAGGCCATAGAACGCCGCTCGCTGCTCTAATTTACACCTAACCTTTCAGAATAAAATGTTCTGAAGCAACAGCTGGAAATCAAACTGTAAACTAGAAAAAATAAGCTTTAAATCCAACAATCAAACAGTTTCTCGGTCCTTGAGTGTTTCTGAGGGGATCCTTGTTTTATGGTTTGTTCAGAACATCTGGAGACAGAAGAGACTCCACCGCTGCAGGAATCTTCTCAGCTCCTACCTTGGTGAGACGCGCCTCTTTGGCTTTCTTCAGGCCGAAGATCCCTCGGCTCTCCAGCAGACTGCAGAGCGACAGACACTCGCCCTGCCCGGCGCCAGACACCTGCCTCTGGGCACACAGCCGGCTGTACACCTCGTGAAGCTGAAACGAACCCGACTGGTTACACTTCTGGGTAGAAGCTGCAGTTGCGGTGTTCAGAAGGATCCCTCACCTTCCCCAGGTTGATCTCTTTGTTCTTCCCGTTCTGGATGAGCAGCAGGAGGCAGCAGACCAGCAGCTTCTGCTGCAGAGGGAAGCTCTCTCCGTCAGAGCTCTGGGACGCCATGCGCTCGCCGTAAACCTCCGACAGAACTCGGGCCACCTGGGGGAGGCCGACCCGAGACGCTACACAGGACAGAAAGAGATTCAGTCGCGGTTTGGACCAAACATGTTCAGGCAGCTGAAGCCTCAGAGGTCTGTGCTCACCTGGACTTTCATTTCTGGGTTCCAGTTTCTTTCTCTGGTCCGATTGTACCATCTCCACTGCCCTCCTGGAAGCAGAGGGAACGGAAGATCAGCTCCGAGGAAGGTTCCTCACCAGAGAACAGGAATGATCTCACATACCTACAGATGTCCAGAGCTTTCCTGGCGTCTCCGGACACAGCAGACACTTTCCTGGCACAGAACTGAACCGCAGAGGCGTCCAGAACCCCTTCAGCCGACACCTGGGAGAACAGACGCATTAAAAACCAGACTCGGAGCACACAGCCTGAAAACCCGGCAAACCCAAACCGCACACACCTGTGCCAGCCTGTCCTTCACGATGGCTGTCAGCTCGTCCCGGCTGTAGGGAGCGAAGTGCAGCAGCAGGGGGCGACAGTGGAGACGAGCCTGCAGCCGCGGCAGGATGCGGTCCGTCAGGTCCAGAGCGTTGGCGATGCCTGCACACGAAAGAACAAGAAAATGAGATCTCCAGCCCGGAACCGAAACCCAAACACAGAAACAATAAAAACACTAAGTTTAAAAAAAAAAGGCATTCAAAGTTTTACCGATGAGACAGAGGCGGGACTTGGGCAGGAACGGCCATTCAAAGATGGTGTAGAGGACGTCCTGAGCTTTGCTGTCCAGCTGGTCCATCTCATCCAGAACCAGGAGCCTGAGGAGAGCATCGACCAATCAGGGGGTGGGAACGGCCAGCAGAGCATGCACGTGCACAGACACAGCTCAGTTCACTCACACTGTGGATCCAGAGCCAGTCAAGAACCTCTGCAGGCCGTTCGGCCCCGCGGATGCTTGGAGCTTGTTGGCCAGCAGTGGGAAAATGGCGTGGGAGCTTCTCAGGCTCATGCAGTTCACCATCACGGTCTGCACAGCAGATAACTCGCCCTGTGAACGCAGGAAAGCAGAGGATGAAACCCAAACGGAGATGTTCTCCCGGGTCTCCTAGAACCCCAGAATGGAGCGGATCTCCTCGCTCACCTTCATCTCCTGCAGAACACAGTTGAGGCAGGCCGTCTTGCCAGTTCCTGGAGCTCCTGAGATGTAGAGGCTGCCGGGTCGGCGCTGCAGCACTTTCTCCTGCAGGAAGCGGCGGATGGACGTCTGCTCAGCCTCACGGGACAGCAGGCGCTCTGGGATGGCGGTGTGGAGCGCCTGCTTGACGCTCTGAAACCGGGAGTCTGACAAAGAGGAGGAGCCAAACAATTACCAGTCTTACTCAGATTATTTCAGGATCATCTGGAAGACTATTTTCTTTGTCTTACTCTCTGCAAACAGTCGAGCAACAGGCGGTCGCCTCTCTCTGTGCTGTTGGACGGGACTTCCTGTGGGCGTTTCCTGCCGCCGCGGCTGTTGTGGAGAGGAGGGGATCAGCTGTCTCCGAGCTGAGACTGGACAGTTTTCATCGTAGCCCAGTTTTTTTGGAGAAGGTCTCCTTTGCTTTGGAGGAGAAGCCAGCAGGTCTGAGTCGAGGTTACAGCCGTTTTCATGACCTTTGGAAGGAAAACCGGATTTTTTTCTGATGAAAACGTCTGCAGGAGGTAAAAGTGCTCGCCTCAGAACTTGGATCTCACCTGTGCGTTTCCGTGGACTGAGTGGCAGTCGGGTCTGGAGCGCCGGGGAGGAGGGTGGAGTTGGTGGCTGCAGTGGGGGTCGTCTGGGTGATACAAGAGTTTGACTGCTGCTCTGCTGCTTCAGGGAGCAGGCGGGGAGGCGTCTGGGTGACAATGGAGGGTCAGCGGGCCTTTGGGGGGACAGGGGAGGGTCAGCGGGCCT
>BSAI01000119.1:1428527-1486838 GCA_036245035.1 Adrianichthys oophorus | reverse complement strand
GGGGAGGGTCAGCGGGCCTTTGGGGGGACAGGGGAGGGTCAGCGGGCTTTCGGGGTGAAATGCGACTCGGGGTGAAGTGCTCGGGTTTGGATAGAGAGGTAAGTGGAGTCTTCTGAGAAATCCTGCAGGATTTACGGCGAGGGAACTGCAGTGTGTGCTGAGCTCCAGCCTGAGAGCGAGTGCTCGGCATGGTTACTCTGTGACGGAAGAATACAAAAAGAAGATGAGAATCAGATAATTAGTTGATTATTGTGTCTCATGACGTTTGACGTTAGGGGTAAATGTGGCTCACAGTCACCTAAGCTGAAGGTAAGTGATTCCCTCTACCTTTATAAAAGAGTTTGATTTGTTCCAAAATGAAGCTGTTAGGCAAACTATTAATTCAATCACATCTTTAACTGATAAATACTGAAATTTACCCTGAAATGACAAAGGTCTATGAAGGAAACAGGAACTCTTTAGCTGGCTCTTTTATGGCGCCAAATTCTAGTTTGTGAATCAAACCATGAATTCAAAACATTTACGTGTCTGCTGCTCTAAGCAAAAAAACAACAAACAGTAAAACTAATCATTTATATTCACGCTTTCACAAGTTATGTGTAAAATGTTGACGAAGTCTACAAAATTGTGCTCTTTTGTTATTAAATAGACCCTCGCATTGATATCTTAAGAAAAACTAATTAGGATCGACTTCGACTTTAGAGCAGATAAGTGCGGATTCATGCGAGTAAACGTACCTTTGTGAAAGCCTAAAGAAACCCTCTGAAGATCAAGACGAACGTCTTTCAGGATGAGATTAAAATCCGGCTCCAGAGTCCGCCACAACAGCTGAACTGAGACCAAACTTGCGCCAAAATTTCCTCCGCGACTCCTCCTCCATTCGCCGGATGTCCCGCTGCTGCTCTGTGATTGGTCATCCTAACAGGGGCCGCAAACCTCATTGGTTACACGGCCGGATGTTACGTCGTGACTGGTGCCAGCGCACACAAGCCGGTGGCGGGAATTTCAACGGAACCGAATTTGGCGGGTCCTTGTTTTCGCCGGACTTTAGATATGTTTGGGTTTGTGCGCCATTCTAATATGTTTACGTTCACTGAGTAACTTTCCTTAACAAACCAACGACAGTTAAAATAACTCAACTTTGATTTTTTTCCCCCCATTTCTTCGTCATAATTATTAACACTATAATCCGTTTGAGAAGTGTGATTGCATCATTCTCTGAGATTAAACTGTAATCTGTTAACATTAAAGACACTTTTTGTACTTTGTTTCTATATGGAATCATGAAGCTCATGTCTATGTTTTAAACCAGAAATAAAGAAGCTTTCATTGGTGTGATCAAACTTAATGTTTAAGAGTTTATGAAATATTTCATGTAGTTTTCATCAATTGTTCTATATGTGGGTTTAAATAACTCACACAGAGAGACACTCTGTGTCACACAGACACAGTTCAGGAAATGTCACAAAAATAAGAATTGGAGTTAAATGTAACGTCTTTAAGATGAATTGAATCATATTTGATCGTAAGAGAATAAAAAACTTGAGCTTCAAAAGTCCACTAAAGAAACCACAAACCTTCTCCACCAAATACAGAGTTTTGGTCCAAAAGAATCTGAAGGGTCCAGACCTCACGATCCTTCCTGTCAGATTCTGAAAGGTGCAGCTTCTCCAAACTGTGAAGTTCTTTCAGATTCATGTCATTGATCAGAACCAGAGAAGTTCGGATGAATATTTCATTTGCAGGATTTTTAAGTCTTGTTTTCTGACCTGCATGAAGCAGTTTGGTTTCTGGATTCCTAAACGTTGGTGGATTTATACTTTAACCCTTTGATGGCTTTTCTTAACTTAACTATTAGAAAAATCAATCTGCCGCTGAATAACAGTAAAAAAAAAGCTGAATATTTTGTTTTTTAAATCTTTTTATTTTCAGTGGTTAAAATGACAGAAATGAAAAAGACAAATACAGACAATGAATGTAAGTAGTGACTGTAAGCTGGCAGAAAAAAGCATGACCTGATGGATGATGGGAAATTACTCCGCACCAACAACTTAAAGGTGAATTGCTGATGAACTCCTGTCGCTCTGCAAAACCCGTCCTAGAAAACGACACAGGATTTTAGATAGTCTCCTCAGGTGAGCTTAGAAAGCTCCTTCAATCTTCCTGTTTTTCACAAATCTGAAGTTGGAGTGACTGACCATAAAAACTTTAATATTAAAGACTTTCTTAAAAGACACTAAATCATTTTTCTGTCGTCTCCTAAAACCGTGTGGGTTCAAACAGGCAGCTTCTTGACATCCATTGAATCCTTTGCTTTGTTCTTCATCTCATGGGACGTTCTTTCCACTTACATTTTGGCCTGTGAAAACAGGACCATTAAGGAATATTTTCAAACCACGTTCTGTTCTTCTAAACAGGGCTGAAATCTTTTCAGCAGAACGATGACGATGACGATGACGATGACGATGCCGATGCCGATGAGGATGACGATGCCGATGATCACTGGCAAAGGGATGACGGCAAACCAAGAATAATGTTTCTGAGCTGGAAAGAGAAAAACTGAATAATTTCAGTCAAACTTCTTTTGAGATGTTTTGAGCTTGACCATAAGCTGTCTCACCGTAATCCCTCTTTCCCCCGGGAGTCATGGTATTGAAACCTTTTCCATCTGTTATCTTCATCTTAGCCTCCTCCACTATTTTCAAGTAGAAAACAAAACATTCACAAGCTGTCAGTCTGAAGATTTATGTCTGATCAGCGATTTTTCCTGCAGACCAGATGCAGAAAGAGGAAGGCTCAGAGATCACTCACCAGACAGTGTCAGACTCAGATTCATTTTTAGTTCGGGGATGATTAACTGGTACGTGCGGCTGTCCGACAGGTTCACGGCAACGAGCTCCAGAACCAAATCTCCAATGCTCAGCAAGGTGTAGTTCAGGAAAACCCTGCTCTTGTACAACTCAGACTGGGGCTCAAAGTTTTCCATCCACCCTCGGACGGAGAAGACGTTCTCATCGGAGTCAGACCGCAGATGAACCGTTTGATCCACTTGTGCTTGGATGGGAGGGTCTGTGGTGCTATGATTTCCTGCTGTGGAAACAGATTATTACAGATTAGTCCAGAAACTCTAAAGAAACTGGACTGATAGAGGTTTGGGAGTGAAGGTCAGAAACAACAGGGAAGGACACGACTTCTAGTTTCATGAAAACTTAATCAAATTGATGTCATTTATCTTTTATACATTAAAGTTGTCAGGGTGGAGAAGCAGAATTATTGCTGTTATTTAAAAGCCAAAAAAATGGCCTTTTAAGCAACCAGACCGCAGCAGCCAATCAGAAACGACAACCAAGAAAAGGAAAACGCAGACCCGCAAAGTAAACAACACTAAACACAATGATCTGACAAACGAAGCTTTAGGAAACGGTCTTTATTCTACAGAGGTCGTTCGTTTTGATGCTTTTTCGTCGAGTAAACTTGGCGGGTTGGGGAGGTGGTGGTGGGGTGGATGGGTGGGGGGTGGGGGGTCAAGACTGCGCGGGGGGGTTCCGTAAATACTAACTAAAAAATAAACACAAATAAAACTAAAGTCACGTCGAGGTAAACCTTGGAAAAAAGAAAGCGCTTCATTATATTTATAATTAATTAGTTATAATTTATTTAGATATTATTCATTAGTTCGCGTTAAACCGAACATCGACGAAAGTTCCCGATTAAGATTCGCACTGACAGGTGAAAACTTACCAACAGACAAACATGCCGTCAACACAAAAGCCAAATGCAGCAAAGCCATACTTCAAAAAAGATGTCAAACTAGTCCGCAAAGAACCTGCTACCGGTGTCCGGGTGTCCGCGATTCCTGAAATGGTGGAAGGGAATTTTTCGCGGATTCAACTCTCGCGCTTTCGGACGTCACTTCCTGAAGACCATCTCCGGATATCAGTTATTCTAGAAGTTTCTACTCTGCAAAAAAAATCACGTTTGAAAAACTACCAAACACTCTGAGATTCATATAACTAATTAAATCTTTAGACCGCTAGTGTCTCCATCAAAGGCAACAGCGTTTAATATTCCAAGTTCTATCAATGAAACTTTAGCAAAGCATCGCGAGAGTTTGCGAGAACAGCGATGCTCAACAGCTGTGCTTTTACAGCTGCGAAACATAAATAAAACTGTACAAAGATGAGCAAGTTCAGCAGGGAAAAAAAAAGGTTTTAATATTCTTAAATGACTTTTGTTTCATTTCAAGAAAAAGTAGTTCTTAGAGAAGTTTTGGAGCAGAATACTTAAGTAGATTAAAGATGAAAAACCAACAACCAGCAACACTTTGCTGGATTCATTTAGTTAATAAATTTTAAGTAAAGATTGTTTAGTAAAGTACAAGTATTTATATTTGTGTGTTAAAACATGCCAACATAGTTTAGTCCTGGCTTTAGGACTACAATTAAACAGTAGTGCTAGCTAAAGCAGCAATTTTTAATAGGCATTTATTCAGTCAAAATACATTTTAAAAGATGACATTTTGACAATGATAAGACATTTATTATCGCTAAACACGCTTAATTTTAGAACCTAAAACTACTAGATTTACCATACACATATTAGTTTGTATTTTTTAAGTAAATATGTGTTTTACCTTTACTTTAGTAGCTCAAACGTTTACATTATTATGCCTTTTTAAGTTAATATTAACTTCTCGACTACCACAGAGAAACATTAGTAAAGTCATTTTTTAATAACTTAAACTACAATTCCCAGAGCCCCGCCTCTTCACATTTGTTGGTCTCCTTGAAAAGCTCCAATTAAATGTCCTCTGGAAACACCAAAAGAAGTTCGTCCAGTAAGTACTCTGCTGTTGTTGTTGGGAGACCAACAACCAACAATAAAGCAAAGAAAGATCACTAAGCATGGACATTTTCTGCAACTACAGTTTGAGTCACTAGATTCGATCATACATTTACCACTTAAAAGGAACTTTTACGAAAAATGCTTTGCAACTAGAATAGCGTTTCCAGAGTAAAAATAAACAAAAACAAAATAACATTTTCAGCTAACCTAGGTTATAATTACTTATGCAGATACATACTGTTACACATTTACTTGTTTCATGATATGCAGAACATTCTTCATTGCATCATAGATTTTTCATTTGTACTAATTATATCTACCCACCTCTGAAATCCACTGTCTGACACTCTAGTACAAATGCCAACGGTTAACTTTACTTTATATGTTGTTATTTTTACAGCATTTATTTGTGTAAACGAGACATTTTCACAGCGGAAATAAACTTTCCATCACATGTGCAGAGAAAGAGAAATAAATAAATGAAATGAAAAGAGAAAGTCGAATCTAATCTAAAAACTTAAACAAGCAAACTGAAAAGGTTTAACATGAACGATTTAACAAAATAGACTTTAATAGTACCTTTGAAATTAAAATGTAAGCATGCGAAGATGACATCAACCTCCTTTAAGAATAAAAGTCTCCTGCTTCTTCTGGATCCACGTGGTTCAGGGCGGGGTTCCCCCGGACAACACACACATGCACACACACATGCTCACACACGCATTCATTCCACCCTGCTCGCGTGCACACACTTGCATCTTACCCTGTGTGAGTCTCTTCTCTCTGCACTCCTCATGGTTAAGTCTGTCGGTTTGTCCTGTCCTGAGCCGCGACGTTTATACCCAACCCGAGCAGCTGGGTCACGTGTTACCTTAGCCCCCTCCTCTCCACCATCTCCCTCCAACTCCGCGAGCTGCGATTTGACTGAACCAACGCGGGAGTTTTAAACTTCGCGGCAAAAATCCTCAGACAGAAAGAGAACCGAGATGCCGAAAGACTCAGAGGCTTTTTATAGTTTTCTGTGAAACGTCTCGATCCAGGATCTCTGTCTGCTGGCATCAGAGAAAACAATCTGCCGTGAAATGTGTGTGTTCTCATTCTTTTTTATTATTGAACAAAAACAATATTAAAAAACAAGACATGGCTTGACATTATGAAATATAGCTTTTTGGTATTACAAACAGAGATGGAATTGCAGCATTGTAAAACAAAATAATAATAAAAAAAATAATAATAAAATGAGTACAGATCTGAGCAAAAAGGGAAAAGTAATATTCTCATTACAGTTAACATATGATTTCAAACAAAATACTTAAAAGTCATGAATGAAAATTAACTTACTGAAAATATTTAAACAAGCCATCCTTTTTAAATTACATTTTTGTAGAATAAAAAGTATAGATGTGCATTTAAAAGTCTGTTTTTAATTTATAACACAATGTTTCAAATACCTCTCGTTTTTGTGACGTGTCATGCGTAAAAGATGCGAAGCTGACAGCCGATACTTTACAATCGTGAATCAAAGATGGTTTTTACGTATCTTTATTATAAATGCCCAATGACACATTTATCATGGCCCGCAGCAGCAGAGTCCTGTCTGCAAGGACCGTATTGTTTTTACACATACGAAAAGACCCAAAAACACACAAAAAGCCCTTTAAAAGGCCTCAATCCAAGGGCCTAAGCCCAAGCAGACCTGACCAGTGTGTAGTACAAGACAAAATACACACAGTGACACACTCAATCCTAGACGCAAATGTTTCTATATTGTTTCTGGAATGTTTATTATTATTATTATTATTATTATTATTATTATTATTATTATTATTCTTTCTAACAGCGTCTTTGAGCGAAAATTACACCCCCGCCACATACCCGAAAACTCACCAAAACTTCTGGAGACCTAGGGAAAATTGAAAATGAATTTTCGGCATAGTGCACGACACCCGCCCCCCCAAGACGATGACATCATGGCAAGCGAAACCACCAAAAAAATGAATGGGCCGAAAATCGCTTATGGGGCTAAAATTTTTTTTGTGAAAAACGCACACGAAACCAAAACACACATGTCGGGGGTATCCAGAAGAGCTTTTGAAATTATTATGGGGGGACCGCACGACCAACGCCTTGGCGGCCATTTTGTAGCGAAGTGCGAGATTTGGCGATTTTCGCGTTTTTCCACAATATGGGAAAACGACACTTTGGTTCTTCCGATTTTTACGAAACTTCACACACGTCCCTAGCCGGAGTCTACAACCACCACGGAAGTTTCATTGACCTTTGACCTTGGGAAGATGCCGCCATCTTGAATTGTCAAAAAAACGCACATTTAGTACAAGCTTCAAACGAAAACACGTCCTAGGGATTTTCACCAATCATCTTGTAACTTCACGAGCATCATCGGCCAGGAACTGTGAACAAAATGTTGGAATTAGAAGTTGTAGAATTTGAATGGCGTGCGCGTGGCGAGCTCGCAACCGCTACGGTGTTAGCTAGCTCGCACATGTTTTATTGAAATGTCACGAAGCGCATATCCACGTGTGCGGTACGTCAAGCTGAACGTGACAATGTAACTTTTTAAACTACAATGTTAAAATTGTGGCCAGGGTAAGCAAAAAACCGACGCAAAAAAAGTGCTGACTCAGTACCGAAAAAAAAAACTTCGCAATAGACTAACGAAACCCCGCTACATTTATTGGGGATATCCAAACGAAGATTTAAAATTATCACGCGATGGCCACCCGACTCACGCCTTGGCGGCCATTTTGTTTCAAAATCTCACAATTGGTGCATTTCAAGTATGTCAAAACGGACCTTTCGTTTTGGCGATCTTAACGAAATTTCACCCACGTGCCGCTAGGGCAAGTCTACAATGACCCCTAGAGTTTCGTTAACCTTTGACCTTGGGAAGAGGCCGCCATCTTGTATTTAAAAAAAAAAAAGCTAGTTTAGTACTAGCTACAAACGAAAACTCATCCTTGGGATTTTTACCGATCGTCTTGTAACTGTTTGGGCATCAATGGGAAGCAATTGTGAACAAAATGTTGGAATTAGAAGTTGTATATTTTAAACGGCATGCACGTAGCAATCTTGCAAAAGTGGCGTAGTCTTTATTCTCTGCCATTTTTTGATGGATTCTTGTGAAAATGTTATATGTTGAGCCCAGACCACAACTGGACATGATATAATAGGAGCGGATACGAACATATTAGGAAAGTGTGCGTGGCTAGCGAATAACCTTCGTTGCTAAGGGGTTCCAAAGGTTTACTTTTTCCGATTGTTCTGAAACTAACGTCTATCTGTTCTGTGTCACGGGGTGATCAAAACATAAAATGGTTGCTATGGCGATAAAACCAACAGAAAAGCCGCCATTTAGAAAAAAAAATGCTTTTTTAACCATTTCTCACATACAGCTCAGTCCAGCCTTACAGAAAGTGAAAGGTGGGGCTCAGGGGTGCATTGTGGCTGCTTTACAAGTGTGATAGCGTCAATTTTGGGCTGCGGGGGCGGTGGGGGGGCTCAGAGGTGGGCGGCAGTGGTGCGTAGACGTGGGCGGTGAGGTCGGGTAGCGCCTGCGGGCCATCCAACGCCGCTCGCGGCTTTAATATTCTTCATGTGTTTTACATGACACCCAAATAATACAAACAAGCAAGGGAACATCAAATATCAGAGGTTAAGAAAATATTGTACGAACACAACGTTTTTATTTTAAGTTATCACATATGGAAGGATTGAAAGAACATTAAACTCAAGTAATTTTAAGTTTTGAGCAAAGTTGAAAGAGATTTTGTAGAGAATCCGTTCGTCTTCCCCTCTGCGCTCATTGATCTCTGCCCAAGAAAGAACTTTGTTCTGGTTGGTCAGCTATAACGGCACGGCCAATCAGATGCGAGGATGAATGATCATTCCATTATGTGTAAACTGAGAGGGGGTTGCCCCTGCGACAGACTGGCGACCAGTCCAGGGGTGTACCCTGCCTTCGCCCATGAGTAGCCGGGTTAGGCTCCGGCAACCCCGTGTCCCCGAAAGGGATAAAGCGGATTGGAAAATGAATGAATGAATGAGAGGGGGTTCTGAGAAGTAGAGCACCCGCCTACAAGGCAGCTGTCTAATTTACCAAGTTAGACAGTTACATAACGACTGATTTTCAACCCATTTCGATTTTGGAGGACAAAGATTTTAAAGTTTTGTCAAAGCTTTAAACCCCAAGTACACCCAAAAGAAAAATACTGTCCCAAACGACAAGAGCTAAATCAATAGAATGTGCATTAAAAAGGGGGAATTTGCCTGAAAACTGGACATTCAGATCAACCTGTGTGTCACATACCATTTTATTTAAGCGATAGTTTGTAACAGAATAAATGCACAGAGGTATTTATAGAGCTTTTCATGAGAACACTGCATTAAAGTTTTTTTAAAACACAAACCAGAAATAATTTGAAAGTCATGGTAAAATAAAGACTTGAAATGTCATATTGCAGACTCAAGACTTCTGCAAGGACAAAAAGAGCAGTAAAAGGTATAAAGCAAATTTTTGTTTTTTAAATGAAGTCTCATGTTTACACAAAAAAACATCTGCATAAACTTCCAAATTATTTGAATGACTTCATTTTGAGACTCACAGCCTCTTCTGCAAAGTTCTTGAAGTTTTTATAGTGTAAATGTTTTTTTAAAGGCAGAAACTAATGAAGAGGCCACGAGTCAGACACGCTTTCCCCTCTCAACAAGACAAAGTTTATTTGAAATTATTTTGAGTGATAAAAACATGGCTGATAAACATGAAACGTCCACAGGGTTCCTGCTGGAGGACACCAAAGCGACAGGTGAGCCTGCGTGGAAATATAGCCAGCCTCCAGGAAAGGATGTGCAGGCCCGTTAGTGTTGTTGTACTTCCGTACATCCATGCAGCTTTTTCACCCAAACACCCAGATCAGAGCGTCCAAACGAGAGCTCACTAACTGGATATCGTTATAAGTCTTATTCATCTCTTCTTTCCTATTTTACAAACTTTTTACATCATAAAAATAGAACAATAACTATGATTACCATATTTCTTAGTGTAAATATACAATGTTTATTGCATCTTCAAATAGTCATTTCTTGTTTACTTTGTCACCATATTCCCCCTGAAAAAACAAAAACATAAAAGCACTGGTACCAACGAGGGAGACAAGAACTGTGTAAGGCATCGACCAGCAGGAGGCGCTGCATCACTGAGAAAAAGCAATCTGACCCCAAACAGCGTCAGCTTTCAGAGTGATATGATTAGTGTCATAATGTGTCTTTTAAAAAATAAACATCCATCTTTTCCTTACCAGTTTCTGTGGCACTTAAGTGTTTTTTAACCTGTTTTACCTACAATCAACAAAAACTCATCCTTTGCATAGCAATTTAACCACATCCTGAATCTTCAGCCTCATAGTCCTCTTCTCTAAGAGCCTCCAGCAGCATTCAGACCAACTACCTCACAAGGCTTCTGCTAATGTAGTGAAAGTTCTGCAGCTGAATCACAGAGTCCAGAACAGAAACGTTAGTGTTGAAGTGAATCCAGCCTCAGTGACGTCAGATGCAGCTCTGCAGAAACGGAGAACATTCTTTGCTTTTTTTTTTATCCGTTCATCGTTTTACATCAAAGTGAATCAAGTCTTGATGTCAGAGTGCACAAATCAGCACCATGCACAGTGTTGCTTTAGCAGTTCCATAAAGGTAAATTAACAGGAGACAAATGTAAAAAAAAAAAAAAAAAACAATTCCCATCTCAGTGCCTCGTCCACCATCAAGAGAAACTCAAAATTTCTGCTATATTAGCAACATTTACGGAAACCGTTGTCACTGTTCACGTGACTCCGTTGCGTTTGGCACACAGAAGGAAAGAAAAACCAGTCGGCTGCAGCTCTCCCCTGACATGGGGGGCAACCAAACAGGATCCACCAAAATCACCAGAACATCTGGAGAATAAGCTGACCTTGTTAGTCTGCTGGAAATGTTTCCATTTGTCGAGTTGATTATTTTCCCCACAAACATCAATGTTGACACCAAAAAAATTAGAACAAAAAAAGTTCTTTTCATGAAAAAAAGCAAAGAATCATGGTTATCAACACGCTACAAACAGCTGGAATGACGCAGAGATTAGGAAGTGTGTTTGGAGTTTGGTCCTGAAGTACAAAAAGGAATTTCTTGGCATCACATTAGCCGACAGGTTGCTGAGGTGGAGTGGGCTCCTCGTTTCCCCGTCCAGTTACGGAGCTTTCGCAAACGTTGGCGTGCCATTTGGCGCTGAGTGTCCAGCTGCTGCTTTAGTGTTAGTGTAAGGAATATCTAATCTGAGCGCTTCTTCACCTGCCCCCCTCCTCTGCCCATGGAAGTTCAGTCCCGAGCTCTGGTCCGTTCACCTCATGACCGGCGGCGCCGGAGGAGCTCCTCGTAGCATAACTGTAGGCGGGACAAAGGACAGAGGTTATTTCAGGTCATCCGGCTCAAAAAGGAAGATGACAGCACCACAAGCACCACACCGTAGTTTGTTATAGGACCAGCTATCTGGTTTCCAGCTCTCCCTGCACTTCTTCTTCCTGCTGTTTACCTGGACCAGGTGTGTTTAGTCATTCAGAGGGAGGAGACACCTGATTCAATAGAAAGCAGTGCAGAAAGAACTGGAGACGAGGCAGGGGAGTGGATCTTCTGATCCAACGGATTCCCTTACTTGTCGACAATTGCAACTCAGTTTTTACATATAAATAAACCAGACGAGACAGTGACTTTAACCTTTGTTGCTTTTGCTGGGGTAGACTTTGCTGAAGGCCTTGTAATCATCTGGAGGAGGCAGATCTTCAATTGGGTGAAAGGTGAACTTGGCTTCAAATTCATCTGAAGAAAGAAAAACAAAGAAGCATCAAGTCACAAGCCGACTCAGCAGATTCTGGGAGATAGTCATTAAAATGAGGTTTTACTTCTTCGCAGATGATTGACTTTTTGAGTTTTAATAGCAAAAAGGCACAACAAGTATCTGATCGTTACGCAAATCAAACAAGATAATCTGATATAATCTCTGATGGAGATTTGGGATTAAGACGTGGATTTCATCCCAAAGAGCCAAGACTTCTGCGGATGCATTCCCTTTTAACCGATAGATTGTAGTTTTACATCCACAGATGTCAACAAAAATGCACACGACACCCCGATGCTTTCTTAACCCTGGCAGAGCACAAATGGCGGCCAGCAGCAGTGTTTTATTTTTAAAGATTATCATGAGTTCAACATCAGCAAAAGCTATCCTCAACACCACCCTGTTTACGAAGAACATTGGAAAGTTTAATCATTACGTACATGGTTCAAAGAGGGCTGTACGGTGGCGCAGTGGTTAGCGCTCCTGCCTCACAGCAAGAAGGTTCTCGGTTCAAGTCCTGGCTGGGGGACCTTTCTGTGTGGAGTTTGCATGTTCTCCCCGTGCATGCGTGGGTTTTCTCCGGGTACTCCGGCTTCCTCCCACCGTCCAAAAACATGCTTCAATTGGTTACTCTAAATTGTCTGTGTCTGTGTCTGTGGGTGTGAATGTGAGTGTGTATGGGTGTGTGATTGTGGCCCCTGCGACAGACTGGCGACCAGTCCAGGGGTGTACCCTGCCTTCGCCCATGAGTAGCCGGGTTAGGCTCCAGCAACCCCGTGACCCCGAAAGGGATAAAGCGGATTGGAAAATGAATGAATGATGAATGAACATGGTTCAAAGAAAAATAATCAGATGATGATAAAACCAAGATCTTCTAATGATCCCATTTCTATGGTAAATGTCAAATATCTGTTTATGAAACGACATAAAATGTTTAGTTTTACTGATCTCCATATAAAGAAAATGTTTTAAGATGCTCCGATACTGGAGCCTGGTCAATAAAGACCCTAATATTTGAAATTGAAGAAAATTCTGCAAACGTGGATCTCTCGAGTCAGCTGACGATTGAGTAAAGTAACGGATGACTATTTCACTTTCATCATTCTGCACAATCCCAGAGTTTAACATTAAAGCCCTGTTTGCGTGTCTGAACCCCCCCAGTTCTTTTAGAAGAACAACAACCTCTACAAAGGTTCATCTCCCGAGTTGACTGGCGTGTCGTTCTGGAGATTCGAGGAACTGCGTTCCTGATTAGGAGGAAACAAAGAACTTTTTTGCATATGAGCAGGAAGTTATTTGCTTATCGCTGAGCAGCCGCCTGCATCAGAAAAATCCTAAACGAACTAGTTCCAGTGAACGCCAGCGGCGGCCATTTTTACACAGATTTTCCTTTGATGAAGTCGTGGGAAAAACGGGAGAATCCATCTTGCGTTTTGCATCCGTAATGCCACATATATGGAAAGGACAGGAGGCAGGACTCACCTATGATTGATCTAGAGGAGGAGGAGCTGGAGTGACCGTTACGGATGGGAGGAGGAGGAGGAGGCGGCCCTGCTGGCGTTCTAGAGGATGATGATGCTGAGGAGACAGGAGGAGGCGGCTTCCCCACTCGGATCGGAGGCTCAGAGGCTCCAGAGCTGTGGCCACGATATGGAGGCGGGGGAGGAGGAGCCTCCCGGCTGCCATTCCGAGAGTTGGGAGGGGGCACCGGGAGGCCTGTGACAATAAAACAAATAATTTAAAAAAAACACAGTTCAGGATTAGAATCTGGAAATCGATGAGAGGAAGAAAACTTTCTTTGAGGCGGAAGTGGACCGCTGAAAGGTTTTTTTTTTTTACACCTGACTGAACGGGGGTGTTTGGAGCAAATCTGCGATGGAGGGTGGGGGGTGTCAGGGGCTGTGACCAAAGTGGAATTTAAAAAGGAGATGTAAGCTCCTCCTCGGTGGAACAACTCCATCAGGATCTGAGACATTCTGTACCTGATGATAATCCTAAGCGTAGCCTTTAAAGAATTAAATTCATATGAAAAAACATTTTAGATGAAAGAAAGAAACTAGAAGGAATTTGAGTTTCAAATTCTATTATATTTTGTCACACAGCGTGTGTTGTATTAGTGTACAATACCCCCCCCCCCGCTTAAAAGCAATTTGTGTGTTTTACAAAGTGCATTTTATTAAGCAAAATGACTCAAGCACGGCGGTGGTCGCATCATAATCTAATCTGTAGATTCAGTTATCAGAGATCACGAAAAACGATCTTCCATCAAAACAAGCAAAAAAAAAACAAAACTGAACATGCAGAGAGCATTTCAATGGCCCAGTAAACAAACTGTTTTATATAAACTTTTTAACCCTTTAACACCAGAGCTTTAGCTCCAGTGTTGATATTCTTTGACTTCTAGGTGTCCAACGTAATTCCAGTTGATTCTGAAGTGGAGAAAAGCAGTGCAAACCACTTCAAAATCAAAACAATTGAAAAGTTACCACGTCATAAAGGATCTTTTATTTAGGCATCGCCGCTGACATCTCAAGTTTTAAAGGTTTAAAAACACAGCTGATCAGGAGCTGCAGTTTGACGTCAGCAGGAGAGAACAGGAAAGCTGGAATATTCCAGAAGGCTTCAGGAATGTGGAGAAACCAGGACACCTGGAGACTCGTTTTTGTCCATTACACTCAGATAACAAGTCTGTTCCAGTTTGGCGTGTTTGATCACACATCTCAATGGAGATGTGTGATCAAACTGAGACGACTTTTCTTCTTAAAACAGGATCATGATAAAATGGAGGCAAAAAGTCCCTCAGCTGGACGTCACAAAAAACAACAAATGTGAATAACAGGAAATCACAATGTTATAGTCTAGAAGTGTGTGTGAGGGGGCGTGCATCAGAAAAGCCCAGAAAAAGTTGTGTGATGAAGTTTTGATCGCAAATCAGTCTGTTGAAAAGGGCAGAAGTCGGAAAACAGTCGGCGTCCGACTGTTCCCGCTTCCTCCTTTCAGAAACTGTGCGAGACCCTGGCCGTACCTGCTCTGCGTCCAGGTGGTTCTCTGGCAGGCGGCGGCGGTCGGTTGACCTGCTGGGGGGATGGGGAGGGTGGAGGGGGTGGGGCTTGGCTGCGGCCCCCCGATGAGTGCTTCTTACGCAGCGAGTTGTGTCTCTGCGGGAGCACGGGGGCCCCCCCCACCGTCCATGTCGGAGGGCCCGTTGGAGACATGGGATCTGTAAGGTGGAGGAGGTGGAGGAGCGTGAGAGCCACTGGGCTGCGGTCTGCTTGAGGACGACAGGGGCTTCGCCGTACTCGAGGGAGCAGGGCCTCGTTGCGGTGTCGGTGGGAGGGGTTTTTCTCTAGAGGCGGGAGCTTGAGGAGCATTGCTGCGGTTTCCTCTGTTGAAGGGGGGAGGGGGCGGCGGGGCAGATGTGCTGTGCTTCATCCCGCTGGAGGAGTTGCTGTTTGGGGGGTGGGAGATGTCTGGCAGAGAGGGGCGGTGCGACCGCTGGGGCTCTGACGAGGAGGGCTTGTTAGGTGGGGTGGGGGAGCTCGAGCGACCCGTGGGGGGTCGAGGGGCGGCGGGCCGGGAGCCCGGTGGCTTCAGGGCAGATCTGCCAAGGGAACCACCAACCAGGCCATCTGTGAGGAGGACAGAGGCGGAGCATCATGCAGAGAGCCAGAATAACAGCAAACGTTCACCACAGACACTGAGGGGCGGAGCTTCTGGTTTCTGTTGATATTAACCATTACCTTCAGCTCCATCCCCTAGTTTTGATTTCTGTACATTTTCTCTGATATTGAGACAAAAATGAACACAAATGAAAGGTTTAAAACCACAAAAATCCCATCAAACACAAAACCTTAACGATTAATATTTAATATTCATGAGTAAAAAAAGGGTTTTAGTCCTTCATTTATAATGAAAGGCCTTTATGTGCAAGAGCAGCTGGAAATAACCTTTCATCATCAGGAGACCAAAGGGGAAAAAGAGGCTTTTGAAAAACAAGATTAAAAATAATTCAGTATTTGATGTAGGTTTGAGATTTTTCACTTCAGAACTTCGTGGTTTGTTTGATTAAAATACAAAAAATAGATCTATTTTTTTTTATTAGGACAGAAAGAATTTATTAAAAACAAAACAAAGAAAAAGCAGATTATTGGTGACTGCTGCAACACAAACTTTCAAGTCTAAAATAAATTGTAAATGGATTCAAATTGTTTTTTATTTATGAGATGGATTTGAGATAGGTTGACATTACCTTAAAAATACATTTCTTAAAACAAATACAATTCTTTGCTACTTTTTGCATAAATAATTAATATTTTTATCAATAAAAGTAAATTATTTTGTAGTAGTTCAAATAGCTTTGAAAAACATTTTTGAATACCACCCCCCCTAAAAAAAACAATTTAAATCATATAGAAATACATTTTACAGAATTCAAACTTGATCTTGTGAATCTAAATCAAAGCATTTGAAGAATTTCTGAGACTCCTTTTATCCTGATAACAGGCAACCTTCAGGAACAGCCTTTAACTCAAAGGAAACTTCGTAAAGGTAAAAGATCATGAAATGGGTTAATCTAAAGATCTTTACCTCCAACTGGGCGTAATTTAGGCACACCTCCTTGGAAAAGTCCCCCCATTCCCATGGGTCCTCCACCTCCAAAACCTCCACCGCTGCTCCCACCTCCTCCTCCTCCTCTTACGCCGCCACCAGATTCTGATGAAGCAAAAAAAATTCTTTAATGAAGGCCAGAAAACTCCTGGTTTTAATATTCAAACATTTAAAGAAAACCTGTTTCTAAACCAAAGAGTAAAAAACATATCCTTTCATTTTAACACAAAATTTTAAACTTTTGGAATAAAATCATCAAAAATATAAATTAAAGAGGAAAACTGGTTAAAAAAAAAGAGAAGTTGTGATTAAGGTTCCATCTATTTTCTTTTCAGATCTTGAACTTAGAACACATATAAAAATAAATGTATAAAAAATAGTTTTTACATTTTCACATTTTATTAACAAACAGCTGTTTTACACAATCCCATAAAAATACCCAAAGAAGATATACAACTGCACGCCTGTGCATGGTTACTGCATTTGCTTCCACTCACTCTCTATAACCGGGGCGCTGCGGTCATTCACAACAACTTTCTTTAGCCTGGCGCCCTTGTGGATGTCCGACAGCAGCGCTCCTCTGCCTTTGGCCTCGGCAGCTTTCAGTCTGGGGGGGGTCGTGTTGGCCTGTGGGAGGAGGTCAATATGTAATCACATCTTTAAAACATAAGAACCAGCGAAAAACGGACACTCTGCACAAACTCCAGACTTATTTCACTTTTCTGACGCTCAGGGAGAAGCTTCACATCAGGATATCACTTCCACCAGCAGTCCATCAAATCTTATCCTAATCCATCGACCGTATATGAGATCTGGACTGAGTGAGTGTGATGTCATCCATAGACAATTGTTTACTTCCAGCTCCAGCCAAATGAAAACAATCCAGTCAACACACCACCAGTGGAAGCAGAAATCAACAGTAAGTAATGATTGGTCCGAGTCGATCTGAGGCAACGTTTCTACGGAAACTAATTTCATCAATCAGGAGTGAGCTTGTTGGAAGGCCAACCCCCCTCCCACTTAAAAGCTGGCTACGCAAAATTTTTCAAATGAACGTTGGATGTGGGGGCCAGCAGGCTCCACCTACTTTTATTGAGGCATTTGATTGGTTGGTTTATAACTTGAACACCAGAAAAAAATATCCTGAAAAAATGAGGATTAATAAGAACATGTAAAAAAAAAATGGATCAGGGCAACAATGGTTATTCTGACCAATAGAATGACTGAATAATAGCTGTTTATTTCTCTATTAAAGTCTTTGGGGTTTTAGCTTCTTGGAGCCAGCAGGTACTTCCTGTTTAGAATGCCAGGATAGAGGAGTTATTCAGTCCAGTTCTATTATACAATCCAGGTTCATCAGTTTAACCAAAAATGTAGTTTTCAATAATGTAATAGACGTGTGATAATAACAATAACAACCTGAAAATGTCAAGTGAATAAGTTTGTATGAAACAAACAGTAACCTCATTGAAAGTTGGGGGAGGTGGAGGTCCAGGTGGAGGAGGTGGGGGAGGAATAGGCATCCTGACCCTCTTATGGCACTTCTCAACACAATGTTAAGGCCAGCAACTTCCCTATGTGCAGTTGGTCAATGTGCACCAAGTCCTGGAAGACATTTGTGGAAAAACGTCAGTTTCAATAAAGTTTTCTTTAACATAACAGGAAGTGAAACTTTTCTGCTGGGACTCTGGCATGAGTAGCTCAGGTGAACAGCCTCCTCAGTAATGCTGACAGACCAGCAGAAAGGAGAAGCGCTAACAGGTTATGTGAATTCAGGTGAGAGATATTTGATTACTTGTGGCTCACCTGTGATTGTCACACCTGCAGAGACACTTTCTTTCATGTTCATGAAAACAAATAGAAACGTCTTTAGATTTACTAGATCACTTTCAGGAATCTTATTTGTGGACACCCCCCCCCAAAAAAAAAAAATCATATTTGACCGGTCAAAGAATGCAGCAGTCTACTGCGGGACATGCTTCAATAAGCCTGAGAGGGGGTTTACTACAAATACAAGTTTATTTACAACAAAGATGAAGAGCTGTCAGGGTTTAAAGTTCAACTGGAGCTTTGACAGATTCACCAGAGGCTCCTGACTTGTGAGGAATTTCCATCTAAATCTATTTTTAAACTAATTAAAAATTATGATGGGAAACAATTAACAGACGGACTCTTCAACATTAAACAACAAAGGCAGTTAAAGCTACAGCACTCGCAATTCAAAGTAAAAACAACATGTTAACATAACAGCTGGAGAACATTGTAAATACCGATTTTTAAAGTAACCAGGATTCAAATACTGTTGAGTTACTTTACACTGAATAAAAATAAGTTTAGGAAGAAATTCTGCAGCTCTTTTAATCAGTTAAAAGCATTGATTAATGATATCAGACCAATGAGTAACTAGGATTAGCAAACAAAAAGCATCATTTTTAACAGATTGGGTGCAGCTGTGGATTCATTTGGGGTGCTTCAAATATTGATGAAGACTCTGGAGGAACATGTTGGATTTTAAAAAACATTTTCATTTTGAAATAAAAGCCACAGAATAGTTCAAGAAAGCAGCCCAAAGCATTGATGAGACAGCAAAGATGCTGGTTAACTGATTGCTAAAGGGACAATTCCTAATCAGAGTTTTTTTTATGGTTTTCTTCTCATTTTTACAGTTTTTTAATCTGTAAATAAAGTTATATTTCTAGTAAAAAAAAAAAGTACTTATATAGAACTTACAATAATACAAATCAAAAAGATTTTTGAATGTTAAAACAAATAGAATTGTCAATTTAATTTGTTTCCCAAACCAAAAAGAAAAAAAACCCACATTGTGCTTTTTGACTTGTTCAATTAAAACACATTTACTTTTCTAAGGATATATTACTCTTTATTGATTAGTGAGCACCACTGCAAGGACGAAGTCAAAAACACCAACACATTTTGTGTTATGAAATCTGCAGAGTTGCCCCACATTTACCGTCAGCCATAAAAAAAATAATGAAATTAAAATACTGGTTCCAATCATTAATGATCGATGGTGCACTATGAGGGTTAAAAATAACTCTGCTAATGGAAGCATTTAGTTATTCTGCCTTTTAGTCAAAAAATTTCCACAGAGCTAAAAATAATCATCTACTCATGTGAAGAAAGATGGAAAACAGTCCTGAGAGAGCATCTGATGTTCATGCACATTTGACAGTGGTCTTTCAGCCCGATTCTCTGAAGCAGGTTCGGAGCACAGAAATTACAGGAATCTCACCAGGCGAGATTGCATTCATTCATTCATTCGGTTACGTGCAGAAGAAAGCATGTAAGGAGATACTGGAACTGACGGTGAAGGCTCGTGACTGCTCCTAAAGCTCCTCAGTGAAGTCAATTTCAAGTTATTGGAACAAAAACATCCATATTTTTTTGGATAAAATAAAAACTTGTGTTTTGTATAATTCCAAATGAGATATATTTTAAATGATATTATGTGATCCTTTTATTGTTTCCTTTTAACCTTTAAACAGTCATTAATTCCCCATCACCACCAGATTTACAGCACTTATGAAAAAGAATAAAGCACAAACTTTCCTTGTTTCCTGCTCCAACTTGCAAGTGTTCACCTTTGGCCCGTAATCACACTTTTCCTCTCAGAATCAAAGCAGGACGGCCTTAAGTAAGACGTGATTAACTTTCCTCCGCACCCAAAATTAATTCAGGGGAAAGTCAGGTTCCCGTTCCACAGAAACACAGCTGGGAAGGGAAGGCTGGATGAGGAAGTGGGATGCTTTTGTGGTTAAGCAAATACAGCCGGCCACACAGATGGGTGTTTCTAGATCTGAGGGGCCCAGCATCACCAAACAGGGACTGGTCTGTAGACCAGTATTTTCCTGAAAGCTTCCTTTTTCACTTTGCAAATTTGAATCACATTTATTAGAATAAAACACAAGTATGAATACTCAAAAATAGCTATAGACTAAATGAAGTCAATAATATTAGTTTGAAGCCTCTTTCATGAGCAACAAGTGATCGGTTGTTGAAGGGTGACCAAACAGGCCTCCTATTTACAGACTTAAACAAACAGCGTTTTCTTCCTGATACAAAAAGGCGTTGTGTCATGCGCAGTGGCAAACTAATAAAAATACGGTTAAATCGTTTTACCTAAATGAAAACAAAGCTACTGGTTTTAGTTTTTAGAGTCTTCAGAGACATGAAAATGTATTTATGTGGTCTAAAACACAGCTGATAAAGCTAATTAGAAGTTTTTGTCTGATAAACATGAAGATCAGTCCGAAGGTCTAGTAGAACCGGAGACCTTCCAGTAGCGGTAAAAAAACCATCTCCATTTCTGGCATAAAAGTCAGTAAAACTGGATTAGTGGGGCCGAAGCAGGTTGTGCCGCCGCTCCCAGGTGAAGCAATAACATACCTGTCGTTAGCTAGCAGAAACTTAGGTGGAGTTCGGTTAGCTGGGTTTTTTACTCACCCCGACTTGACGAGCTTCAGTAGTTTTGTCCTACAAAACAACATGAATGGAAACGACCGTGGCGACAGTCCTTTGTCAAAGCAGTTCGACGAAAAATAAATAAATAAAACGAGAAGTGTTGACGTGACGTTTTAGAGACTCGGAACGCATACAGGTTAGGCAGCTAACATTAGCGAGCTATGGTCGGTTCACCAGAAACTAGCCGCGGTTAGCTAGTTAGCGCAGAGCTTGTTTACTGCTGTGCTGTCTGGTAACTGCCAACCGAGAGGTAACAAACGCACTGAAGGCGTCTGACTGACACTTCCACGCAGTTCACGGTATCTAGGAAAACTTCATCCGCACTCCTGACTCGCAGGCAGAGCCATCCTCCCCGCTGACACCGTTTTTTTTATCGGTCTGTTCTCGGAAACCCGGAAACCAGCGAAACGGCTCAAAATGGAGGCAATTTTGGTGCTGCGTTCACATGTAAACTGTAATTCTTCACTACATTCAGTTCTTAATTTACTATCATACATTTAAATAAATGATGTTATTAAGATATGTTTGCGCTGTTGAAACGTTTTAAATTAGGAAGAAATTATAATTGTACGAAAAATTTTGTTACACAGGGAAAAAAACCAAAATCATTAAGAGAGTGATGCAGCTCAACGTTCTTGCAATTTGGACTTGTTTTTTTTTTTTAATTAGACAAGCATAATCTATAGTTTTAACACCTAGAAACCGTCACTCACTGTTTATTTTGATAATAACCCTCAACTGTAGCTGTAAAATTGACTGTAAATCATTCATTTCCAACCTTTTAAGGGATGATCCATCAATCAAATGTTCTTAATTTAGGTCAAGGTAATGGGGATTAGTAGACCCCATCAGCTATAATAGGGCAAAGGCTGGGTACCCACCAATCACCCTCACTCAGTCACCAGTTCACCGATGCAGCATGTTTTGGTAGGGGCTGTAGGGGTAAGAATCGAGAAGCCTGGAGGCAGTACAAAGTAATAGCAGAGGCCCCTATGTTGGCCCCTACACCATCTTGCCTCCCGATCACAAATCTTCAAACATTTGCATTGCTCTGGAGAACAGTCTTGTATCGTTTAATAAATTAAATATTGATATCCATGTTTATTGTTGTTTTGAACAGAAGAGATTGTGTAACTGAGTTGATGTTTTGAATGAGTTTCAATAAAATCTTTAAATGTTTTAAATCTCCTAAGTTTCCTGAAGCTGTCTTGGTTTACAAGCTGCGCGTGCGCACTTGGAAGGACCATAACTTCCTGTCAAGATGGCGGCGAGCAGAGGGTTCATGGGTCTGTGGAGGACGCGTGTGACCCTAAGAAGACCCCCTTTTTGTGTCCCAGCTGCTGTCCGAACACAGAGCTCCGTCAGCGGGGACCTGCTGCCCCGCACCTCGCTGTCCAGGCCTCCCTGGGAGGACCAGCCGAGCCCGTTTGGGGTGGAGGAGGAGCAGCGGCGGCACGCCGCGGTGGTGAGCGCCGTCAACCGGCGGATTCAGAACCAGGACTTTGGTCGCCTCTTCGCTGTGGTTCACTTCGCCGGCCGCCAGTGGAAGGTCACGAACGAAGACCTGATCCTGATCGAGAACCATATCGACGCGGAGTGTGGGGAGCGGATCCGCGTGGAGAAGGTTCTGCTGGTGGGAGCGGAGGACTTCACCCTGGTAGGGAGGCCTCTGCTGGGGAGGGAGGTGGCCAGGGTCGAAGCCACCGTGATCGAAAAGACAGAATCTTGGCCCAAAGTCCACATGCGGTTCTGGAAAAGACACCGGTACCAGCGCAAACGGACCATAGTGCAGCCGCAGACCGTCCTGAGGATCAACAGCATTGATCTCGCTCCAAATCTGTCATGATCAAACCGGGACATTTCTGAACACGAGTCACGTGATCATCTTCTGTGGAACCCTTCATAATAAAAGCCAATATCTTCCAAATACTACTTTTTGTTTTTTAAGAAATGTAATTCCATCTTTAGATAGATGCAAATGTTAAAACATGCAAATATATAAAAACAAAGGCACTTTTTAATATGTGATTTTCCAAATGACATTTTTGGATCAGTTTGAAGTTTTGTTTCAATTACCCTCCACCTTCTTGCTGTTTAACTATTGGAGGCTCTGAGTTTTTTCAAACATCATTAGAAGGTTAACGTTTCTTCTGAATCATCGTCTGCTCTGAAACACAAGACAAAAGATGTAAAAGACTTTTATTCTGAAACCTGATTCATCATCCTGGAAACCAGAACAGTTCTGTTCCAAGGATCCGTGTGAAGGCACTGTTGAAAATTTCTGCTCAGTGATAACAAGCTGGAAAACTGAACTCCAGATTTGTTGATGTTAGAAAATAAATCTGTTTGTTCAACAGGCAAAAAAAACAGACGATTACTCCTGGAGTCAACATCAAGTTAATGGGATTAAAATCAACATTGAAATTTAGATGTTTCAGACTTTGGTGGTTTTAAGGTGTTGAGTCAGAAAGAAGCAGCAGAGCAGGAGTCCCTAGTCTGTAAAAATAAATTGCTTTAACAAGTGTGTGCGATGCTACAACAAATCTGTGATTCTAACAGGACTTTGTCCTTACATTCTGTCTGCCGTGATTACAAAGCCGGTTTCTCCTAAAAAGCCAAAAAAAAGCTTTCTGAAATAAATACTTCAAATTTGATGCAAATGAGGGATGTGAAATTCCAGGTGAAATGATCCCTGATGAAGCAGGAGTCAAAAATGCCAGACTGACGACACAGATCTTTATCAAACTTCGGTCCTTTGTGATGTCAAAGAAACTCACAACCAACAGATGGACAAAGAAGGGTAGATCATCCCTGATCGATGACAGGAGGGCTGTCATTGCGTCTGTTGCTGTGCCAGATTTAAACTTCAACCACAGCTTTCCATCTCTAGAGAGAATAAAGTCCTGTACCGCTCAAACACAAAGGCTTTCTGATCAGCTTCACAGGAGGGAGAAGCTCACCGATCCAGCAAAGTCTGAAACAGGCATTAGAAATGAGAAATTGTTAAAGTGTATCATAATGAAATTACAAAGGTCAGATTCTCCATAGATCTTCCCAAAGAAGACAGGACAGAACCCTAGCTGTCTGAGCTGCCTCTTACCCCTGCACCACCGCTCCAATAACAGATTTTCAGAACAAAATTTCAAGTATTATCTTTAGAAGTCCGATCAAAATAGTCCAGAAGATTGACTCTTCTTCCTGGAAGTCGTCCTCCGCTGCCTGTGCAGATTTCTTTTCCTTCTGTTTGTCGTCCGGTGAGTATGAGCCCTTGTCAAAGGGGTCCTGGTGTACCGTCTGATCATAGAACACTCGCATTTCAAACTCGCTCTCCAGGTAAGATGGGTGGCCGTAAATTCCGATGCCCACAGGCCTGGAGAAGTCCCCGGGAACCACGACCACGTCGTGGCCGCAGGTGACGGACTGCAGCTTGTAGGTGTCAAAGTTGGGGTGGAGGGTTTTGTCCGACACATACAGATCTGCATCCCCCTTGAGGCTTTTCATGTGCAGGATGATTCTGCCATCGTGGTTGAGGCGCAGATAGCTGTAGTTTCCAGCACCGATGTGGCCCTGAACCACATGCAGCAGTATCCACTCCTCAGGGATGATGTCATCGTCCTCCGTGGAACCTAGGAAGCTGGTGGCCTGAGGCAGCGAGAGGGCCACGAGCAATGCGATGCAGTGCAGCATCATGGTGGAGGCATCGGTCAGGCAGTGAGCAGACAGCCTGAAATAGGAGGAGGATGAGGAACAGAAGAAAAGATGAAAGAGGAAGACCAATAAACTTTAAACTTCCACTCCAATCATCTTCTGATCCTTTTTCAAAGCTTTCTCATTGTATTTTTGCTTTGTTGAGAGCTCCATGCTTACATGCTTTTATACGGCACCTTTCCCAGACAGCAGTCAGAAAGTGCTTTACAAAAGAAATATAAAACGCATAGAAATATGTAAAAATAACAAAATACAACACAGTTAAAAAGACATGACTATAAAATATAGTCAGAGGTCTGTTCAATATGACTGGAAAGCCTGTTTATTAAAATGGGTTTTGAGCTGGATTTCAAAAACATCAATAGAATACAGTGAGCGTAAAGGAAGTGGGCGATCATTCCACAGTCTGGGAGCCGCCGCTTTAAAAGAAGGGTCTCTTCTGGTTTTAAAACGTGTGCGGGGACCATCAGCAGGCTTTACCCTGAGGATCTAGACCAGCTGCAGACGGTTCAGTTCCTTCAGGTGAAATGGCAGTTGCAGAGGTTTAAACGCGAGAACACACAGGCGTGGGTCTCTAGTTCATGTTAAAAACCATGGATTTAAGTTTAGGGATGTTGTGCAGCTGAAAATAATTTTTTAGGAGCTGTTTAGAATGACACTCAATAGACATCGCTTCATCAAAGCAACGATTTTAATAAACACTCAAAAAGCAATTTTAATCCTAATTTTCTTTATAAATGTCCACCATCATCCGAACCACGCCTCAAGAACTTGTTAAAAACAAAACCACAATTTTCATTGGAGTGGGTCTTTAAAAGCAAATAAACATCAAAAACCCATGAGTCAAATTTCTGACGTAACTAATGACATTAACACTTTAGGTTTAAAATGTTCACAGGGAAAAAGTTTTGATAATAACCTTTGTCTGTTCATTAACAATAAATTACAAACCCTTTGTGATTTTCTTTCCAAAGTTCAAATAGTAAAACAAAAATAAATGAAAAAACCTTCAAAGAAACTGCAAAAAAAAGCTGCTGTGTTGTTTCTTTCAGCTTTCAGTCATAAAATGTGTACTGCTTTGATAATTGTTTTATTTTGTTGGTTTATTAAGCTGCCAAGCATTTAAACATTTTTCTTTTGTAAAAGTTTATTGCAGGCTCAACACTTTTGGTCGAAAAAGTTGCTGCACCACTGAAGCTTTCAGTGATGATTTATGGAATAAAAAACTATTTTTAGGTCTTTTAATTTCCTTGTAATAATCAGTAATTAAATGAATGTGAGTGACAAAGTTAAGCTTAAATGAAAAGTGTTTATTAGCATAAAACTTGACTAGATTTTTGAACAGGAAATCTAGTCAGTAATGTATATTGGTGGTGTTGACAACCGCTTCATAAGAATGTGCTTTTTTTCCCTTTAAAACATTTTTTTAATCAGGAATTTAGATTATGGCCAAAAGTTTTATGTACTTTAATGGACACTTCCTCTCACATAGTTTACAACTTGGATCAGTATATTTTCGATGCTAAATTCCGGCTGTAGCTCAAAGGTTTAGATGTCTGGTTGCAGGAGAACAACTGAATTCAGAAGAAATTGAAGGCTGCCCATGCCGGTGACACTGCAGTTAAAAATAACCTCCCTCCTGTCTGTCGACTTTGACCTCTGACCTTCGATTTGTGGGCGGTGAGGCTCCAACTCCTCTGATCCCCAACAGCAAGAACGCGTCCAAAACAGAAGCGAAGTTTTTTTTTCCTATTTGAGTTTTGTCGCGTTAATGACAAACGACAAACTAACGCAGCCTCGATGCTAGTTCTAGCTTGAGCTTCTCTGTGTTAGTTAGCGGGTGTTAGTTTGTCTTTAGTGTACCCGGTGTCAGGAAAAGTTAAAGAACCGAGCAGGAAACATGTTAGCAGAGCTGAAACCCTTTGAGCTAACTCTACTTAGCTAACTGTAACGCAGATATGTCAAATGTTACTTTTCCGGAATAAACAAACGTAAAACAAAGTTTAGACAGGAAGCACGTGAAAAGTTAAAGCTCGAACACTGACTGGTCGGTCTTAAAACGAGTGGCAAAAAGCAGCAGAGACTTTACTTACACAGCTGTCGCTTCTTTGGGTGCATTTTCATTGAAGTAGAACTTCTTCACTTCTGATTTGTGACGACACAAGTAGGCGACGGCACTTGACCGCCACCTACCGGCCGGTAATCATGCAACAACGATCATAGAGTATGCATGGGCTAAAGTGAAGCTAGTGGAAAGATATTTATGTATTTTTATGTTACTCGATTTATTCATTATTTATTTTACATGCTTTACGAACTATTCATCAATAATATATTATATATATTCCAAACACACCTGTGACCTCACCTCTGGAGGAGAGAAGCGGCGTTCAGCAGAGTCCTGTTTTTGTGGTTTAATCATCAGAAAGCATCACCATTGTGAACTCCTATTTTGAAATAATGAAAATTTTTTTTTTTGGTGAACGTTTTCTACAAACAAATTCCCATTTGGAATTGGAGCACAAAGCTCTTAAGTTCATTATTTTCTTCTTACCAAAATGTTTTTTAATTCATTTTTGAATAGTTTATTTTAAAACATACACACATACAGCAGAATACAGAGGATGTTCAAAAGACAAAAAGCTCATCACTTGATAATCACAAATTTAAAGGCCAAATGGGAATAATTAAAATATATTTGTGAGAGGCTATCCTCCGCAAAGAACTTAAATGATGCATTATTTGTTTATTTGGAATTATTTTTTTTCATAGAGAAAATTGGCATTAACATCCTTCAGTCCATTTTTTCTTGCTTTGAAATAAAAATTTGAAATAAACTTGAAAAAGCATCTTTGTACTCCCTCAAATCGTACTTTGTGAGATCTCAGTCATTTTTTATATTAATACAAAAAAGAAAAAAAACACTTCTAGAAGCATAATCTTATAGATTTAATTCAAACTTGAATTTGCTTGTTATTTTTTTGGCAGATAAAATGCTGTGAATCTTTTTAATCTGGTTTTCTATACAATTTGCAAGGAGTTTAAATACATCACAGATAAAAAAAAGTTTCACAGATATGTGTGTATGTTTAAAATAAATAAAACTAAATCAAGCTTTACAGTTCCATTTCTTTGGTAGCGTTAAATCAGAATGATGCTTCAGTGTGTCATTAAGCGTGGAGGTTAAAGCGAAACATCTTCACTCTAATAAAACATACTAAAGTTCTGCTTCCGTTTTACCAAACATCACATTGTACTTGGATGACAGACATTTGATTCCATCAGACGGAGCTTAACATCAGCGTCTGTTCACAGTTTAGAGGTCTGATCACTGAGCTGCACATCAGAAAACCCTGGAAGACCTGAGAAACGTCCCGTAAGGACTCACACCATAAAATCAAGTTGAACTTTATTTGACTGCACTTTTACATTTGCCTTGGCGACAGAAAGCTTCTCCTCTCACAGACGTCCCGAATGAATGAAAATCGGATTCTTCTGAGAGATGGAACATCAGGAAGAGCTGCCACAGAGCGATCTCCACAGTTGACCCTACATGGGAGGGGGGTCCTGACAGGCCAGGCTGAAGGTCATCTCCACAGGTCCCCTTCTGCTGCCAGAATCATCTTCAAATCTTCACGTCTCACTCCAGATCCACTGATTTCACATCAACACCTTTAGAATTAGTTTCACTTTAATGAACACCAACTTCAGTTTGAAACCAAAAACAAAAAGAAGAAAAAAACCAATAACGTTTTTTTTTTTTTTCTGCGGGGGGGGTCTCAGGGATGTAGTTCCAAAAACCACCATAACTCTGAAGGTCTCGCCTTGTTCTTCGGGTCTGCAGAAGCTCCCAGTCGTCTTCTATCGTCGCCGTAGCGTCTCCTGAAAACCACTTTAAGGCTTCCGACTCGGACGGTGAGGTCAGAGTCTGGACCGGACCAGGGTGCTTGGAGTGAACAGGCCCGATGGGAGTGGCTGAGATCTTCAGATAAACAGAAACTCTGTGATGAAAGCCCCTCACGTCTGATCTCAGGAGGACAAACCAACCGCGTTCCGGGTTTTTGGAGACCAGAACTCCAGAGGTTATCAGCGAGGGGGGATGGGGGGTGTCCAATTTGTTTCTTTTTTTTTTTCTTACGAGAAAATCATGAAGATGTTTGCTTTAAAAAAATCTAACAACGTAGTACCATGTTGGAGCAGCTCGCCGCGTCTTAACCGTTTTTCAGCCATTGGGGTAGGGGTGTGGGGGTGGGCACCACAAGCTGCTTATAAACTCGGGTCCATCACAACACCCCAAATGGGGAGGGGGGGCGGCTGAAGGCTGTTCACAGTAAAGGAAACAGCCAATCATCACGCACAGATATGGGGGGTGGGGTGGGGTGGGGGTGGGGGGTGGGGGTGGTCCAAAGTTTCCTCGACTACAAAGCAGAGGAGGGTGGGGGGGATCAGATGGAAATATATGATGTGCCGTGTCTGTTGGGGAGTGGGGGTTGTGAACGACATTCTTGCTTCGACTAACAAGACTCTTCTCCTTGTTTCAAACTCCGCCTCCTTTTAGTTGATTACAGTTCAGAAAACGGCGCCCGCCGCAAGCACACTGCTCTGATCCGTGGTGGGGAGGGGGGTGGGTGGGGCTGAGGCAGCTATGATGCTGGGAGGTCCGCGGGTCTGGAGACTGCAGGAGGCGGCGTGGTGTGCGGCTCAGACAGGGGGGGCTTTGCGCCGCAGTAGATACTGGTGGATGTCATCAGTGTCGCGCTTCAGCCAGGCAGCATTTAGTAGGATGTTCTCGCAACACTGCTGCACCGTGCGCTCCGCCGCCGGCGCCGGGTGACTCTCAAAGAAAGTCTGCAGACAGACAGAGCAGAGAACCACCACGGTCAAACACGAGGGTGTTTCAAAAACGCCTGAAGATACAGGAAGAACCACCAAACGGATCCCAGAGGGGATTCTGGGAAATAGAACCTGAACTGAAAAAACATGCATTTCTGTAAAAGTTCAAGTCAAACCACATGATTGCATCAAATACTTAAAAGGTATAACATGACTAAAATACATTAACTTGATTTTAGAAAAGATACATATTGTGAATTTTTTCCTCTTTATTAGTAGGTTTTATGCATTTTTACACAAATGAGTCATTGTCTTTGATATGAATTCATATCATGTGTGATGTTCTCTCAGAGAAACTGACCCGTTAGGTCATGTCTTTTTAAGAGTACATTAAAAAAAAAAAAAAAATAATTCTTCCAGTTTAAACGAGTTAGGAAAAAAAACATCCAGACCACTAAAGATACTCACTAAAAACATCTGAAAAGCTTTAAATGCTGAATACATAAAAAAATATTGTTTTTATGCATTAAATAATAATTAAAGTTAAGCAAAGAAGGGGATAACTGGTACAAAAAACAATAAAAAATACAAAATATTTCCAAAGGATTCTTCTGGTTCTGGATGTTAAAGAACTCAGCATCAGAGATTTTAAGCCGTTCCCTTTGACTACAAACAGAAAACACCTTCATGTTTTAACCCTAAAAGCAGGAACCTCCTGAAGAAGCTGAACTTTCCGAGGAGGATCTCTAGAGCCTGCATGTTTGCATCCTGAAAAAAGGGTTATGTTAAACTGCTTCTCAGGGCGCTCAGATGGTTCTGGGTGTTTCAGAACATTCTACCACAGATGTCTTTTTTCATCTGGGTCTGTTGGAGCTGTAAAGCTGGCCTGTTCATTCCTGGTCCTCAGATCTACCAGTTTTCCAGCTCTCCCTGCAGTTTGCTGCTAATTATCTGGACCAGGTGTGTTCATCCAATAAGAATGTGGAGACAGCTGACTGAGGTAATCAAAGCTTGAAGATCCAGAAAACAGTCAGGGTGGCTGGTCTCAAAGACCAGGAGTGGGCAGGCCTGCTGTTAAAGCATCTAGATTTTTAAATAAAGTTATTTAAAAAACAGGATTTGATGTTAAGCAGCAGGTTGGAGACCACCATTGATTTTCTCAGCAGCAAGTTGATCAGAAAACAAATCTCCATCAACCCATCATGAGCAGAACCTGCACTGCAGAAGTCAAGCTCTTCTATTGGCTGAAACAGCACGGTCAGTCTGCCCTCTAGTGGTCAAAAGTTAAATTTGGTGTAAAGTTTCCATCCCATAAAACACTCACACTTTCCAAAACACTTTTTTTTAGGAGACAGGACGTTCTAAGAGTTCTCACATCAACAGTACACTGAAACAGGAAGCTTTTGGTGTTTCCTCACCTTGACTTCAGCAGCCATCTTATCAAAAGCAAACCCATCGACTGTGAGCTGCAGGAAAGAGAACAAAAATCAGCTGATTTAAAAAAGACCCAAGAAAAAAAGTCAGTTTCTGCTTTTCTATCGCAGCTCGTTTCACCTTGATGAGCCGTGATATGAGGAAGCCTCCTTGGTAGCGGTTGTAAAGCTCCTCCCAGTTGTCTCTGACAAACTTCCACGCAGCTTTTCGGCCTTGTTTGCTGCTTCCCGCCACGCCGCCAATTACTGACACCGTGTCCTGAGGACGAACCTCTTCCTGCCCATGGGAAGAGCAGAATCAATCAACTGATGTGCAGAGCAGCAAACTGATTGAACTGAACCAAGCCTGTTCTCACAGCAGTGAAAATGAAGACCGTATAACCTATAAAGCTAATTTTCTTTTCTGCATTTTTGAAACACCCCAGATCAAACTCATTTCAATGTTAGATCAAGATATACCAGTAAAGGAGCTTTGTGTAAAAAATGATGGTCATCGTGTTCAGAAAGTGCAGTTCAGTTTATGTAGAACGCACAGGCCAACATCTGAAGGGCGGCAGGCTCCTCCTGACTCCAGGATCAGAGGGAGGCTGGAAAAACGCCCGTCATGTCGGAGTTCAGAAACAGACATGTTTGAAGGAGGAGTTCCTCTACATCAGAAGTAGCAGCTTTTCAGAGGAACATCATATCAGCAGTCACACAGTGGCGGTAGTGTCATGGTCTGTTGCTCAGCAGGACAAAGATCCAAACAGCAGGTCCATTTCAGAGTGACGCTGAAGTCTGAGTCCAAGTTCTGACTGAGGTTTGTGTTTTTCCCCATAATAATGAACATCTTTAGAATAAAACTGCATTTGTGTTTAGTTCTCGATATTTAATTAAATTGATGATCTGAAGTATTGAAGTTTGATAACATGTAGACAGAAGACACAGGTTTTTCACGTTAGTCTGTCAGTAAATGGTTCTTCACGCCGCACCACAGATTTGACCGACGTTTACCTGACAGAACTTTTTTCATTTGTAACTCTAAATACCCATGAGTCAATTTCTTTTTGTCAAAGCCACAGATGAACACATCTGAGTTAAATGAGACTTCGAGTGCAACAGCTTCATGGACTCGGATCAGAATCAATGTGCAAATGAATTAAGGAGGTTTTCGTACCGACAGCGCAAAGTTGAGGACCCTCTGGATAAGATCAGGAGCAGAAATGGCGCCGAGAACTCGTTCAATGCGATTCCTCTCCTCCTGCATGTCTGCTTGTTTGTGGAGCTGATGGAAAACAGACAAAAATCAGATGAACATATTCCACAAATAAAAAGATGCGGTTCATTCATCAGTGAGCTTTTCCACACAGGATCAGTCAGGACTGCGACTAAACCAGAATCTTTCCATCACTGACAGACTGACATGTTCAAGCAGAGCAAATGTCACCAGAACTGTGTTCACGGTCGAGGATTCAGATCATACATGTAAAACCTCAGATCATACATGTGAACCTGAAGAGAAGGAAAAACAAATCCTCACTGAACCATGAAAACATGTCAAAGAAACTAACCTTCAGCATTGTTTCCAGTGTGCCAACATCTCCATGTTTCAGCACCGTCAGATACACCTGGAGAAAATAAACAGGCATCAAACACACTACAATAACACATCAAACACACAACAAACACACTGCAGTAACGCGAACACACAACCTGCATCAAAACCACATTAAAAAACTGTACAAAACACATTTTTAAAACATCAAAACCAAATCAATCACGCATCAAGTGAATCAGGAATACACATCAAAACAACAAACGCACAACAAATGCATATCAAAACCACATCAAACGCACAAAAAACATTTAAAAAAACAGTATTTAAAAACAGCACAAAACACGCATTTAAAACACATCAAATGCACAACACTCAACAAAACCGCATTTAAAAACAGCAAAAAAAAAAAACACGCTTTTAAAAAGCATCACACAAAATGCGTAACAAATGCGCATCAAAGCCACACAAATCGCGCAACAAACATGCATCAGCATATCTAACGCACAACAAACGTGTATCAAATCCACATTTAAAAACAGCGTGCAACGTGCATTAAACACACATCAAAATGGCATCAGAATATCGTCAAACATGCAACAAACAGTAGAAACCACAATAAATACGTATTAGAACTGTATTATACACACATAAAAATGGCAACAGAATCACATCGAACACATAACGCAAAACACAAAACACGCATCAAATCAAATGTGCATTTAACCGACAATGGCTTTTGAACCTCAACACCCCAGAGCAAAACGGCATAAATGAAGCCCAGAAGACCACAGACAGCAAACACAGATTTAAAGAGAAACTAAAAAAAACAAAAGTCTGAGGCTGAAGGAGCCTTTCTATGAGGATTTCCCTTTTGAGGCAGAAAAGCCTTCTGTGTGCTCACAACTTTAATTTCAGTTCCACCAGTAAATTACCACTTTAGTGAAAACATTTACCCAGATGTAGCTTACTGATAATGAATCATATCTGAAATCCAGAAACTGGTTGACTTTAACTCTTTAACTTTCAAGTCCTGAACGTCCTCACACACATCCCAGTTCTGCACAGACCAGCAGCAGTTCTGCTCAGTGGCTGAGGTCTTTTGTGGACCTACCGGGCTCCTCAGGTCTGCAGGCAGAACTTGTTTCCCATCCACGTGGTCCTTGAATCTCCGTCTGGCCTCCTCCAGGGTGGGTTTGTGTCCCGCCTTACCCAGCTTCCCCAGAACCAGACCTCTCAGCAAAGCGTCCAGGTGACCTGCAGCCACAGCATGTCCCTTTCCATTACACATGACTCTATTCAGACTCCTCCTGTCCAACAAAGCAGCAGCTGAAGCAAATCTTCAACTAAATCATAGTTCATAAAGAATTAAAATAAACACTGAAAACTGACAGAGACCTAACACTCGGGATGTGATTCTGAGGAATCCTTCCCACAGCTCACCTTCCCCAGCCTTGCTGTCCCAGCCCAGTTTGAGGCCGATGGGGGTGAAAAGATCCCGTATGAACTCCTGGATCTCCTCATGGAAGTCTGTGTGGGACAGCAGCGAGGACAGCACTCCCAGGTTGCAGCTGAGGTCGCTCCACACGGTGTAGTTGGGCTCGTTGACGAAGGCCTCCATCAGGTTCAGCACCTCCACCGTGCTGATCATCCCTGCACGAGACTGGAGCCACAGAGCGGTCAGAACCTGCTGAAACCCTCAGCTCTAGAAGTCATGGTTCGGTAAAACTAATGGTTACATGTTTAAACCTATTGACAAACTATGAACAAAAATTTAGACAGTCTGAAGGCGAGACAAGATCTCATGAAATCTATGGTGTCTGTAACTCTAAAGGCCTTCATGAACAGATACCAGCTGATCTTTTGAACGTTACTCTGATCCCAAACAGCACAACAACCAAACCAAGCAGTAAATGTTGTGGAAGATTCCATTCTAACGATAAGGAAGACGATTGCACAACCGTTTACAGATGGTTCTGAAGGGTGTGAAGACGGGAGAAAGCTGCCAGAGCAGCTGACAGGGAGGAAGATCAGCATATAAACGCCCCACCTCTTGTGACGGCATGTCAGAAATTCTCATTTATGGGGTAACACTGGATCCCACAGTAAACTGAACTGCTTCAGAAAAAAGCAGGAGTTCAGAATTGTTCCCTCGTGGTTCAAACTTTACAATCTCACTGTTTTGTGAACGTTTGTCAGTGCCATTTGGCATGCTTTTATATTTTTAAACTGGGCAGTGTGTTTTGCCTCCTGATTGGCTGTTGACTTGGTCAATCAATCTCCTCTGTGCCACGTCTCCTGAACAGAATGTGTTTATTGCAAAAACTGAATCCTAAGAAAGTTATAAACAAAACAAAACAAAACCAAAAACTTACTTACTTTACATTTTGCAACAAAAAATATTTATCCAAACAATTTTTCAAATGAAAAATAAGTTTGACAAAACGTTTTTCCTCACATACATTTTTGGTAAGTCTATTTTTCTTTCTTCACTGGCAGAACTTTTTGCTTATTTAAATAAAGTCAGCCAATGGGGTAAAAAGTTTCGACTGACTTCTAACGGGCCTATTTTGGTGTGCCAGAGTTACATAAATCTTTATCACAATCAGAACTTTGTTTTATTCTATAATCATGGGCTTATTTTTTCAATTAAGGTTTGAACTTTAAGAGTTTAAACGAGAGAGAAATGTGTGAGAATGTTCATGTCTGTCTGAGAAAGGGGGATAAAGTGTGTAGTGGAGTCTTACAGCCTTAAAACATCTGGAATCCTTCCTGGCAGATTTCACTCATCACAGGTGAACCAGGGTGCCGCGGTGCACAGATTTGGGTCAGTTCTGACTGAACCCCAGAGTTCTTCCTTAACAGTGTTTATAAAGGTGTTAGCCGTCACACACAGAAACACCTTTGTCACTAACGGCGTACCAATTCCTTCACTACTCAGTGCACTGAAAAGTGTGTTCACCTTTTAGTTGGTGTGTCTGAATCTACAATTCCAAAATCCAGTGTCCTGGAAATTTCCCAGAAATCTCTTAGAAAAACCAGTTTGCGTCGATGCTCAGTGGCAAATATAGACCACAATGCTTTGCTTTTAAACGATTTGTCATTGAAAAGAAAACATTTTTGATAAATGGTTCAGGTTGTCTTCATCTGAACACAGTGGATTCATAAATAGTATTTATTAAGTTTTTACTTTGGAAAGTGGGTGACTTCATATTTGGTGTTTGAAAAAATAAAATAGGAAAAATAGTGAACATGAGTCTGAACGACATTAAAATACAGGGAACTGCAGTCCTGCACTATATAGTCTTTTAGGTTATAGAGTCGGGAAGGCCTGTTCTTGTCTCATTTGGCTCCTCCCACCATGTGTGAGTGTGTGTCTTGTGTATGCGAGCGTGTTGGAGCTTACGAGGGAAAAAAGGTCATTCTGTAGGCCCAACCGGTCCACGGGCTGCAGGCTGAGGTCCCGGACGCCTGGCAGCAGACTCTCCAGCATAGACGAGCTGTATTGGATGCGATAGAAGCCCACCGTGCCGGGGTTGATCTATCATCAGAACAAAAGAACCATACCCGCTCAGTCAGCTTCAGACTTGTGTGTGGATGTTCTCCTCAAAGTTCACGTAGAAGCACGAGGAGGAGCCGCTCAGAAATCAGAGTTCGGGCAGAACTGTTATGAACAGAGACTGACTCATTCCCAATGGATCCTCAGAGCACTAATGGCTCCTCACGTACAGATTACTGATGGAACATAAATGAGAGGTCAAACAAGCCCAGACATGTTCTTTTTAATTTACACTCTGAGGATGTCGAAAAAATCCCAGAGCGATTTGTCTCGACTCTGCCTTCATGCTCTGCTGCTGCAGAAAGTCTGAAGTCAGAGGTGTTGAAACTCCTTCAGAACTCCTGCCGCTTCAGAAAGAAAAAGCTTCAGGCCTTTCTGGAGGATTCTTTAAGGTCCAACCTGAACGTGTTTCTACTAGGTTTCATAAATGCTCCTACATCAGATTAACACAGAGCACAGACTCGCCACAGGAACTCAGGAGAAATGCAATCCAAAGTAAAGATTAAAAATACAGAACAAAAGCTTACAAAGGGAATTGTTCAGAGTATTTTTGTAATAATATTGCTATTTATTACCTAAAATTTCATTGACTAAAAGTACCTGCTAGTAAACTGAGCTTTAATTATTTTGAAGAAACATCAGATGATCATCAGAAAAATGAAGGATCCATTTATGCTTTAATCCCATAATGTTCCTGTAGGAACAACAGCTATCAAAGTGGATCTTTTTTTGTTTTGAATCATCAACTTTGAATGAATGTTTAGAGCGTCTCCACTGCAGACATTTCTAAAACCATAAAGGAAGGAATTATTTTCCTTTTAAACAGCTTGAGCAGTTTTGCTGCATTTACATAACAGGTTTTTACTTTTTCTGAGAACTACACAGAACCTGAAAACTAGGAAAGGTGCTCAGCTGAGGTACTTTTTTCCAGGTGAACAGACGCTCATTGGCGAAAGCTTCCAGGACCTCACCTTGACCCACTGGTCTGTGCTGACCCCGCTCAGGGAGACGGTGGTCTCTGGACTGTCCAGCAAGACCTTGAGCTTGGAGCATTTGGGGTCTTCACTTGTACAGATGCTGATGGGGACCATCCAGTTTGGACATTCCTCCCCTGTTAGACAGAAGAGAGGAGGATTAGGATGAAACTTTTCAGCAGAAAGAAGTCAGAACAGAAGCATGTCTACTTGACAATCGCTATATTAATTGCCGATCGTGTTCATTGTTCTGTGTGTAAGTGCAAATTTGTCAATTTATGATTCAGAATAATTATAAAGTCCAGAACATGACAGCTTTTTCTTTGTTTTCTAATCATTTTATGATTTAATCTCTTAAATAGATTTGATATAACCATATATTTTTATTTTTTATGTCATTTTCCTTTTTCTATTTCTGAAAATTGCTTGAAATGAATCAAATTAAATCAAAAGTCTTCCTAAACTGTGCAGTTCTGCAGCAGACACTCACTGTTGTGTGGTCCACTGGCGCAGAACTTTTTCTGAGAGATCTTCAGGATGCGCTCCTCACCTTGCTGTAATCAACATCACTGAGCGGTTAATAGAAGTTTACAGACAAACAGTAAATGTAAATCAAACTGGGGTTGATTATTTAAGTAGCTAACCTCCAGGGAAATAATTTACCTCGGTGAATCTTAAAGCTTTGCTTTACAAATAGAAGATTTGACAAGAAAAATCAAGTTTCTCTTAAAAAGGTTGAGGAGGTCAAATACAGATATTGTGTTACATTAACAATGTGAAGAAGTTGTGATGCTGCAGGCAAGCTGGTGTGCAGTGAAGCTCACCTGTTCCTGGTCAACCGCTATGATTGGAAAGCCCATTTGCTTGGTCCATGAGTTCATAACTGCAGCAATGGGTTTCCCGCTGGCCTGCTCCAGACAGTCCCACAGGTCCTCTGTGGAAGTCAGCCAGCAGTCAGAGGAGCAGCCACCAAACCAAACTTCCTTGTGTGAAGAAGAGCCTCACCTGTCGATGCATTTTTATGTTGGAACTTTACAAGATATGCGTTCATTCCTTTCCTAAAGTCCTGCAAAGAAAGTGCAAGTTTTGAATCCATGGTTAGAAATCCCGGCCGGGCCGCGTGTTCGATCACCAACCTCGTCTCCTATGTAGTTGTGCAGCATCCGGATCACAGACGCTCCTTTGCTGTAGGAGATGGCGTCAAAAATTTCGTCTACCTCTGACGGATGGCCCACATTCACCTGCAACAACGTGTCGCGTCCAACAAGGCGGTTAGTCCGACAGCAACTACCTGGGTTTGTGTGTCTGTTTGCATCAGGGTAATCTAACATACTTGATCACCTGACAAACATTAGTTCCAAACACTGAGTTGTAGAGTGTAGTTATTCCTGATTTTACAGCCTAAAAGAAACACCATGAAATGAGTTTTAAAAATACATGTCCACCGGTCTGGTCGCCACACCTCTATGGGATGGCTGCTGTCCAGAGCGTCCAAATCGAGCGCACGCGTGTAATCTGCAGAGACAAACTGAGTCCAGATGTCGTACTCTGGGAAGCAGTGGTCCACACACAGATACTCGATCCAAGACGCAAACCCCTCATTCAGCCACAAGTGAGTCCACCATTCCTGCACAGGAAAACACAGGCGCAGCTTTACCCCACAGTGCACCTCCTACCTGTGCATGTGGGAGAGCTTCTCTGGGCAGCAAAAAGGATGATTACCATGGTGACCAAGTTTCCAAACCACTGATGGGCGAGCTCGTGACCAACCACTAAAGCCACCCACTGCCTGGACGACGAGCAGGAGTTCTTGGGGTCGATGAGCAGCGCCGTCTCTCTGAAACACAGATCAACAGTTCGTTCCCATCAGTCGCTTTCTGAGGAGAACCTGCGTGAAGGTGGCTGAGGATGTCAGGTGTTGGCAGCTGGATGCACGGTCCATCAACCACAGCAATTAAAAAGCAATTAGACACATTGAAACGGGTCAAAATAAACCTCAAACAACTGCTGGAAATGTTTTAGTGGAAAAATGAGTGTTGGATGAATCTGATAAATTGTGACACTAATGAATAATTCTTATTTGAGCTCCAGACTCATTCATACTTTTTTCTTTGCTTTTCATGCCATCAAACATGTGGTGATGCTGAGGTGTTTTAAGGAGCGAATGGAGCTTACCTGTAGGTAACAAGGCCCCAGTTTTCCATGGCACCTGAGAAGGTAAGAAGACTTATGCTCAAAACGCATTTGTTCAAAACTTCTCGACCTTCAAATGCAGCAACTGAAGTTACTCACCAGCAGCAAAATCAGCAATAGCTATGAGATCGATTTTAGGCAGTGGGTAGGGAACGTTGAAGTAGTCTTTGTAGAAAGGTAAAGTCTTAGTAGCAACCTGAAAAGATGAAGACAAACCAGGTAAACCTCGATGAAGAAAAGGTGAACACACCTGTCCACTGAGATATAAAGCTTTCATTTGATATGTTAGCATAAATTTAAGTAATAACGGCACATCCAAGACAGTTCACCAAAATTACTGTGTTTGGTTGAATGCCATCCTGTTTAGTTAAAAAAAAAAAAAAACAATAAACAACCACACTAAAGCTGAGCTGATGAAGAGCATCTGAACAGCTAAATCCACAAGCCACACCTCAACACACGGCCTGGCTCGTTTCCATGGAGACCTGAGCCTTCAGCTGTTCGGCTCCCAAACTCTGGAATTCTCTCTCCCCCCCGATCTCTGTAACACAGACTCTCTACTAACCTTCAAATCCAAACTCATCTGTTTAAATCTGCTTTTTCACTTTGATTCACTTCTGTTTGCTGCTATTTATTGTTTTCAATGATTGTTTTTTGTAGTGCTGTTAATCGATTAAAAAAAAAAAAAGAACCAGATTAATCACACTTTTGGATTCTGCTTAATCACAATCACAATGTTTTACGAGTTAAATTTTATACAACAATATGCGACTTTTGAACAAAAACAGGCTGAAGAGAAAATGTTAACCTTCATTTTTATTCCCTGAAGTGTTTACATTTATAAAGTGTTAACTCAGAAGTTTAATGCGTGTGCAGAAAACACATCAACAGTAAGAGAAGCAGAACTGTAAAGACTTGAATGTCTGCAGTTTTACTCCAAGAAAACAAACAAGCTGATATACAGCCATAAGAAACAAACGTGCTTCCCCAGTTTAAATGGTCCGGGTGAATACTCTGTTCCGATTGGCTGTTGGGTGTTCCAAAAGAAGTTCAGGTCACAATGTTCTATATGTGCAGGCTTCTTTAAAACAAACTTTTTGCTTCATGATGTGAACATAAACAAGACTTTAGAGGTGAACTTTCTCTGTGAATTGATGCTTTATTAACCAATCGTGACGACCAGCACATATATCACTTTCCTTTGCCGCTGTAGTTGAGGTCTGCCTGATCAGCGACGGATTGCGTTACCGTGACAACGGGCCACATTACGTATCAATTAGTCCACCTTTTGTGAAAAGCGATCTAAAACCTAAAAAATAACAAGAATAAAGTACTAAAAAAACAATTTAATGTTTATTAATTTTGTAAGTGACCGTGCTAGAAGCGGGATAGTGCCCGACAAAGTGTGCTTTTCAAAAATTGACGCACGCCACGGAAGCCTGAACAAGCAGAAGACTGTTGCTTCACAGAGTGTAATTAATCAGTGTTAATACATATTAATGTGTAAATTAAAAAAAAATTAATCACGTGCGTTAACGCATTAACGTTGACATTCCTGGTTTTTTGTGAACTTAATGACCTTTGCTTTTGTAAAGTGTCCTCGAGTTCCTTAAAAGGTGCTTTTTGAATAAAATGAATTATTATTAACATGTGACGGTTTGTTGATTTTGAACCTTTTATATGTTCACAAACCGTAAAAGAAGGACTGCATTTCTCTAAAACTGTAAAAGGAAAGGTGCTCAAAGAAAAAAAAAACAAACTACAATTTTACATTTTTTAAAACACACTTTTCAGTATTTTGATTTTTTAAAACAAATTATTTTGAGTCAGATGCCTTTTTCTTGTATAAAATTTTAGTTGGACAGATGTGATTTAGAATATCCCTGATGGCAGAAGCAGAAAAACATCTGCAGCTATTTTCTCACCTCCAAAGCAAACTTCCCTTGTTCTGCCTTCCCAACCGGAGTGTAGACGCGCACCATCACCCCGTCCGAAGACTGGCTCTCTACATAGTCATATTCACCGATGACAAAAGCTACAAGGTAGGTGGACATGATGGGCGTGGTGGCAAACTTTACTTCCACGAGGTTCTCGTCATCAGGGTATGGCTTTCGCTCGATGACATTCTGGAAAACCAGACATGCAGGAGTCAGGATAGAAACGGAGAAAGCAGAGTTTTTTTTTTTTTTTTTTTAAATACGTCTCTATTGTAAAGAATATTTTCCCACAAACGTAAACAGGGCTGAATCTCAGCTCATCTACACTTCAGGAGTCTTTATACTCACTAACATGATAAAAAAATAAAAATAACTTGATTTTTTTCATTTTTATTACAAACCCTAAACAGTTTAAATTCAGGATCATTGAGCTGTCAGACACTGGAATGTTGGAATTCCTTCCAGACCAGCTCTGTTAGCCCGGAGGGGCTGATGCTGCCAGAGAGATTCGGAGGCAGACAGAGGTTTCATTCCGGTTTCCTTAAAACCGCTGCATAGACCGACCCCACAGTACAGTCTTCACATTTAGAAATAATATCAGCCTGAGGGGAAATCTGCAGGGACTGTGTGGCCTTTGTTATGTAAACGGCTACGACAGAGAGGACACAAACACACACAGACAGGAACACTAAAGAAGCTTGGCAGGAGGAGGCGGCCTCCTCACGGGTCAGAGCGAGCAGACGGCGCCTACCATATTTGACAAGGCGACTCGGTCCTTGGGGACGATCAGAGTGATGTCAAAGGTGGCTTTGATGGCCGGCTCGTCCCAACAGGGAAAAGCTCTGCGAGCGTCTGTGGCCTGAAGGAGACAAACAGAGGCAGAACACAGGTTCAAGACAGTTTGATGCTTGTGTTAAGATCAAAGTGGAATTCCTCAAATCCGAGTTTCCCCTGGAAATTTTAGGAAACATCATCCCAGCATGTCTTTATCAGTTTCTGTGTTGGTTGTTAATGTGAACTCTGTTTAGTTTCAGGTAATGTTTTTTTGTATCGACATATGAAGCTTCTGCCTGAAACACAGAGCAGATGTTCTGGATACTTCTGCTGCTCGTGTCCAGAACCATTGACTGTATCTGAGAACTGGACTGAGTGAGTGTGATGTCACTCAGAAAACTGCTTACTTCCCTCTGCAGTCACCTTTTTTCATGACACGGATGCCACATAATGTCAGTAAGAAGTGATTGGCCCAGGTTGATCTAAGTCTGCGTTTCTATGGAAACCACTCTCACCAATCAGGAGTGAGCTTGTTGGAAGGCCACACCCCTACCACCTGAAAGCAGGCAACACAAAATCTGTCAAATGTTTTGAACGTTGGACGTGGGGGCCAGCAGGCTCCACCTACTTTTGTCGAGGCATCAGATTGGTCAGTTTATAACTTAAATACCTTGAACTACAGAAAAAATATCATTAAAAAATGAGGATCAAGAATATTATTTAAAAAAGTATCAGAGGAAGAATGGTAATTCTGACCAATAGAATGACTGAGTGATAGCCGTTTATTTCTCTAAAGTCTCACTCTGATCGGCTTCTGATCCATTTTCAAAGCGCTCCCTGTGGCCTTTTCATTATGATGATACAGTTTGATACGATCTTGTTCAAACAGCATTTTTTCGTCTGCTCCTGATTCACAATGATTTGAATAAAGAAATACTCTTAGAAATGCAGTTTTAATCTTAATTTAATCTTAATTTTCTTTAAATGTTATCAGAAAAATGACACAATAACTTGTAAAAAAAAAAAAAAAAGAAAAACCACAGCTTTTATTGTAGTTTTATTTATTGTTTTTGGTCTTAAACACTTCCCAGGTCTCCTGCAGCTGGGGATGCTTCTAATCCTCCATAAAGTTTCACCAACAACCACTTTTCTTATAAAAACTAATTAAACTAATGCTGGGTTTTGTTTTAAGCACATTTACTGTGTTATTTAGTACATGTATTTAATGAATAAAGTAACTGAATAACTATTTTTTTTTACAGAACTGCAAATTGTGCTTATGAATGAGAATAAGAAATTTCTCTTGAATTATTAGTTTGGTTCAACGCACCTCCACCTGACAGCTCACAGGATGGAGGTTGTAGTTTTCTAGAAACTGCTTCACATGAACTTATTGAGGTGTCTGCAGCTTTTCCTTTGGGATAAAACCTTGAGTTTGCAAACTCCAAAGTCAGAGCATCAAAGGGACGCAGATGCTCCAATCAGTGAGCGGCAGCAGTCGACTGCCTCAAGACTTTGACCAATTCACCAACATTTGTGTTAAATAAAAACCTTTATTTGTACAATTGTAAAGTTTTTATTCATCTATGAAAACAACAATGTCTGAATAATTCATTGAAAATCTGATCTTATGTCTTCTCAAACATCTTTTAAGAAAATAAAAATAGATAAATCACACTAAAAATAAAAAATAGTAACATGTAAAAGCTGACGGGTTTCTGAGTGAAAAGGATTCATTCTAGATATGTTGGGATTAATCATTAGTTTTAGAGCAAAGCAGCTGTAATACAAATACACATATACATTTGTGTTTGAAGATTTTATCTTCCTTCCTTCATAAAGAGCCTAAACTGTGTTTTCTCTTAGCAAACACGTCAAGTCCTCATAGCTTCTGGAGGTCTTAATCCTGCAGCTGACAGTCAGAGCCCACATGATTCATGTGATGCTGCAGCAGTGGAGCCACGCCCCTTCTTTCCCCGTTTTTTTGGAGCAGATCCACTCACCTCAAACTGTGTGACAGCAGCGTACCGAACCTCTCCAGCAGGGGTTGTGTATTTACTTCTGTAGAATCCTTTCATTTTGTCGTTTAGCTCTCCGACAAAGTCGATCTTCAAAGTCCCCGAGCCTGGAAAGGCGGAAAGAGTTTAACCATGACCACAGAGGGTAGGACGACACCCACCAGAACGATGTTTACAGGCACCAACAGCAGGTGAAGCCTCTCCTACCTTTCTGGAGGGCACTAGGAAATGACAGAGTGACCTTCTCATCCTCGTTTTGGTAATTGAAGCCTGTGGCATTTATTTCTGAAGAGGAAAAGGAGGACAGGAAGGTGAGGGGCAGAACACAAGCTGCTGGCTTACAAAGTATCCCGTGATAGATTTTTAACCCGCTGAAAAGAATCTCAGTCCTCACCGTCTCCTCCTTGAGCTGCAAAAGAAGCTGTGATGATGTCGATGTCAGCGCAGTTCATCACAATCTGATTTGTAGCTTGTGTAACCTGGAAACATAGAGACAAAAGAACATGATGTATACTTTTCTGGAGAAAGATGGAGTTTTATATCAAACACATGTAAATCTTCGTCTGCAGAATCGCCAAAGTCTAAAGTCTGTGACATATACATTGAACTGCAGCTGGAAAAGCTGGGGAAAAGTTGAAATTTGAACCATGTTTTATGACTGGATTCTTTTGGTGTGTGCTGTTAGACTGCAGGATGTGGACAGACATCCAGCAGGCAGTGATTAGAAGAAACCAGGGGATTCCATGCAGATGCAACAGTGCAGCTGGCAGAGCGACATAGTGACATTCAGCTGGTGACAAAGCTGTTTGGCTGCCATCACAGATTTCCTGAGCCTGAGCCCCCCGTGCAGCATTTGGATTCCTCCATGACTACATTTTCTATGTCATAGTGTTGTTTTCAAAGCGACTGACAGGTTACAGTTTTTCCATTTGGGTCAAAGCAAATCAAAGCCATCGAGATCTGAAGAATTAATGATCCAGAAATGAATCAAATGATTTGCATTATGAGACAATTTAAGAAATCATTGTACTTATTTCAAAGTTAAAACCAGTTTAAAAAGTATTCTTTTGTAAAAACTTTTTAATGTAATTTTGATCAATTAGGAAAACTATGGAGGTGATTTTTATTTAACTAACGCATCTAAAGAGATTAAATATGTTTCATAAAACATAGAAGGTAAACAGTATAAAAGCACACATTTGGACTTTATTATAACTTACTGCTCAGATAATGTGAAGCTTAAGAGCTTTTATAGCCGTGGACAGGTGTGAGCCACACAACGGCCACGTTTACCCAGCAGGTCAGGAGCTTCAGGCCTTTGAATATTTACAAGATGTAAGCAATAAAAAAAAATGATCATAGCAGAGCTGTTTACTGCATCTTTCAATAGTAATCCATTAATGCAACACTTTTTTTCACAAACTAAAGTTCAAATACAATGGTATTTTAACAGCAGCTGTCATGTAATGTTCATTTTTCACCACTGTGAGGCACAGCTTAGGGAAGTCATCAGGTTAACGTTCAGCATGAGTAACTGAGTCAGGTTTTCTTGAAAAAAAACGTTTGCTCCTAAAGACAAACATGAAAGCAGCAGAAGATATAGATTCTTGCTAAATAAAATCAGGACTCAATGGAAAAGTGACGCTCAGCAAAGGGGAGCGCAGAGGTTCTCCTGAGCAACTCCACAGGACAGAAACACAAAGTAACGCTGGGATTTTCTTTGTTTGTTCTATCAAACCCTCGGGACGTTTTCTCTGGAAAGTCAGTTGCCGGATTGGGAGCACTAGTCACCTTTAATCAAGGACGAGACACGTTAACCCAGAGACAAGTTTAACATTCAGGTGCGTGACGCGTTGTGTTATCTGCTAACTGTAGAGGAGGAAAATGATAAACAGAGGACCTGTCAAGATGAGATTTTGGATCATTAAAGCTTTAAAGGTGTGCTGAGATTACAAAGTGTGGTTAATAGATGCAGATGAAGGTCAAAGCAGAAAAGCCTGAACAAGAGTGTCTGCAGGAAAAGCGTCAAAGACCCAGATACTAGAGTAAAGACTTCTGAGCGGGTCCAAAAACCAAAGAATTTATTGATAAATACAAAATAACATCGAACATGGAAGATTAGCCCCATCCTCACCACACCAAATGGTCCTGTTGAGAGGTGAGCGTTCAGATGGGAATGTTAAAGGTTATTACTAAAACACCAGTGGAACTACACTGTTATTTAAAACAGAGAAGACCCCTCACCAAACGCTAACAGATACAAGAACAGAATTAACAGTGCAGAAATGTGGGTCATAACGTTGAACATGTATTACCCAGAGATGGATCCGAATCAGAGAAATGATAAATGTGTGGGCAGGTCAAGGATGGAAACAAAAACAGTTGAAGAACCAAATAGTGCAGAAGACAAATTATGACAGCATGTAGTCGACGGTCAAACAGGAAAACGAAAAGAACTAAGAGGACATTCAAGACTCCATAATATGAAACAGACAGATGAATCTGGAAGCAGATCAACAGGAGCATCTATAGCCTTGTTTCCACTGAGCGGTCTGGTACGGCCCAGTATTTTGAGCATTTCCATTGTAAAATGGACCCATTAAACAGTACCTATTTGGCTGTAGCCACCAGTTGATTGGCAGAGAGTAATGACGACATAAGAAAACACCTATACAGCGCTCATTTAAGCTAACATTTCCAACGTTTCATTACGGCGGTATTCATCTCAGCAGCCCGCAATCTTCTTTCAGGCAAAATTATATTCCTGTTATATGTACCAGAAGTAAAGCAATAAAAAGACGAGCTGCTGGATGACCTCCATTGTTGTTGCTTTTCTACTCGTCGCACTACAATGACACGTTAACTGTCTATGCCACCCATGTGCCGTGAAAACAAACCGGTCAGTGGAAGAGAAGCTTTACTGAGTGGAAATACTAACCAGATTTAACTGGACCGTACCACTCCTTATTGTACCATACCAGATCGCTCAGTGCAAACAAGACTTATGACTGTGACAGAGATTTCAGTGACGCTCAACACATTTATGGAAACCATGGAGGCAGAAAGTTAAAAGCAAAACAATTTTATGAATGAGGAAATGCAGTCACTAAAAGTCAACACTTTGACCCCAACTACTCCGACAAAATGCCAAAAAAAACTGTAGAGGAGGTACTCTGGACATTGAAGATAATGACAGATATCCAACAGGATTTATAGCTAAAAGGAAGGAAACAGAAACAAAACCTAAAGAATGAGAGTGAAAACAACAGTCTGTCCTTCAGTCGGACGTCAGAACATTGTACTTTTATGCTGCTATTGATTGTGAAATTACTGAGTAAAGTGTGTGTGTGTGTGTGTGTGGGGGGGGGGGGGGGGTGCACTCGGGTTGAAAATGAGATTTGTGTGTCCTCGCCAAATGTGATTTGACGTCTGTCTTTCACCAGGATGAGGAGCAGGTTTGGAGGTCAAGAACATTTGTTACATCACCACAATAACGTTTATAGCAATTATTTTATTTATATACGCACATTACTAGTAATATAACTGATTGGGTTCCAGCACCTTTGCAACACAAAACGCTAAACTATCAACTAAAGAAAAATACTAAAATCAAAACAACCAGTGCATTTTAGTCAAATTCGGCTTTTAGAAACATATTTTTTTATTGAGTCAACTGAAAGTTACTTTAAAAGTCGTAAGGTAGTTAAAAGTATTCAATTTTTACTCCATCATCTGGTGACGTGCTATTATTATTTTTGAATTTGATGTATTTAAAGTTTTTGCTGCTTAACAAACTCAGAGGCACAGAGGGTGGGAGGAGTTACGACACGATGTTGCCATGATTTAGCAAACTAGTTCCCGTTAGCTAGTAGCCATCATTTAATAACTACCATTAAAAACGGCTTTAACTGAGCGGTGGAGAGGTTGAACCCGTTTTTTCCTCCTCATTTGTATTGGGAACGGTTTAGAGACGTTGTCAACCCGCTTTGGACCTCGTTCAGGCCGTTAGCAGCAAACGCTGTTAACGTTTCAAACTGTTAGCTAGGCTAACAGGAGGTTTTCGATCCAAGAGTATATCAACCATGCTGATACTTTTGGGTCGCTGCTAGCTTTGGGTTGGAGCTAAAAATGCGTGACCAACGTCCGTCCCTCGGAGGGACAGCTTGACAGCTTGCGTCGGCAAGCTAGTTAGCATCCCCCGGCTAATGCCTTTAAGCTAACGGGCTAATTGCGATCAATACAGCCTGGCTAACGGCTGGTAACGTTAGCTGGTGGGATTACATAACTAAATCCCCTCCAGGCACAGACAACCCTCCACCCTGCGTGTTAGCCTCCGGCTATACCTTACCTCCACCGACGCCTCCAGCTTGCCCTCGAACGTGAAGTCGATCAGGTCCGGCTTCAGCGAGAGCCCATAGTTGACAGGATAGACGTCAGTCGGTAGCCGTACGAAGGGCCTCCTTTCGGGCATGGTTCCTGTGAGTTGGGTAGTCGCTGTACCAAAGACGGCTCCGTGTGTGACTCCGGTGATCCTTCCGAGTTTGATGAGAACTGAGCCGAGCAGAACGGGCCTTGCCGGTGACGGTAAATGGCAGCTATGGAGTCTGTGCGTAAACGACAGCGAGACCGCGCGGCCCAGAAGCAGCAACATCAACTGACGCCCCGTCAGCTCCGCACTCAGCTCCACTCCTCTGCCCTCACAGCCCAAACAACCCCTTCTCTGCTGTTACTGCCCCCTGCTCTTCTTTTGTCCCTTCTACACAACGGCACCAAACTACACGATGCTCACTACTGCCACCTGCAGGATGTAGGGGTTAAATCCTGCAGGTGGTACAAGGGAAGAGCAGCAGCCGGACTTTTAATATAGTTATATATCCAAAATAAAATATGATATATCTAGTATAGAATACATATACATTTAAAAAATAAAACTGTTTGATACTTTATTTTAACATAAAAAACAGCACAACATAAAACGTTGAAATTAAAAAAAATATTAAAATGAAGTCTGCTTATAAGGAGCAATACATTTAAAAGCTTTTCCTTGAAAGAAAAAAAAAACCATACACTTTAATTGGCGGGCCCAGGACCAGAGTCACGCATTTTGTCTCGTGGGGAATTGAGAATAAAGAATCCTTGAATCTTAGTGTATTTAAAAAAATTTTCTTAGAGGCTAAACACTTTTTAAGTCAGTTTCTTTACATTTTTTTGGGAAGGGGACTTTTCCAAACCATTTTCTCTTATGTTTATAATATTTAGTCAAAATTCTGATCTAATCTATTATATGTTTTATTGGAATGGAAAATGTAATCATCAATGATAAAAAATAACTTGTGTTTAGATAACGTGTTTTCCTAACATTTCTGTTCTTGTTATTAATTGTAAAGTGATTCGAGCTTGTGAAACCATGAGATGAAATTATGAGAACAGCTTTTTATAAATAAAGTTTGTTTGATTGATTGAACATGGCCTTTTCCTTAAATATGCCTTTTTGTTGAAAATTGAAAATTTTCAATACTTTCTGCATCTGACTAAAGGAAAAAGCACTTTTTACAAACCTTAGGGAAAAAAAGACAAATATAATATTTTACAGGACAAAATGTATGTACATTTTTAATTGTACATAATGTTGGATATAACATACTTAAAAGGCAATAGAAAGATTGTATTCCATTAATTTTTACTCAAGTTAGGCCATCTTGCCACAGAGCCTCAGGACTGCAGAGACTGTAGAGGTTTTTAAGAAGAAGCCTGAGACCCACCTTTTTAGTTTAGCTTTTAGTTGATCTTATCTGCTTATTTATTCTATTACTCTTTCTATATTTTATTTTATGCATTTAATCTTACTTTCAATTTCATGTTTTAATACATCTTTTATATTTAATTTTAACCTCTTAATATGGTTTTCACCCCAGTGTTTCCTGTGGGGGTCTTTTGTGCCAAGGTTTGCTGACTTGGTCTGGGGTCGTTGCTGCGGTTGTTGCCCTTGCTGGGGCGGCTGGAGTTTTACGTTGCAGTCTTTTGGCTGTGAAGTGGACCCCATTGCTGTCCCGGTAGGGTTGGGCACTGTGCCAATGTTCCTGTGGCTGAACTGCTCTTGGTACGAAAGATTCCCCAATGCTGTTTCCTCACAGCAGAGCCAAGCCTTAAGTTTATTCTATAAATTTCATTAAGAAGTTATTTTTCAGTATGCGTGGGTATTCATTATGTGTGACGCCATGGGTAGTATGGGTTAACAGAAGGTAGGAGGAAGATGAAGGGTGGGTTTGGTTAAGTTTTTATTGTGCATGTTTTTAGTTTTAAATGTATAGCGCTTCGGGTTGCGCAATGTATGAGAAGTGCTTTTATAACTAAAGTTTGATTTGATTTGATCTACAGTGCATCCGGAAAGTATTCCCAGCGCCTCACTTCTTCCACACTTTATTATGTCATTCAATCAGCTTTTTTCCTGAAAAATTATTTGAAAAAAAACCACCCCATAATGACAATGTTGAAAAAGTTATTTTTAAATTGTTGCAAATGTATTAAAAATGAAAAACCTGAAAAATGACATGTACATAAGTATTCACAGCCTTTCCTTTATATATGTTAGTGCTTTTATTATACATTTCTGTAATTCACTTTTATCAGGTGTTATTGCATAGCCTGCAGACGCTGCAAATGTTTGTGTTCACATCCACTCTGTGCTGTTGTATGTTGTAAACGCTTCATTCTTTTACCTTTGTTTTGTTGCTGTTTGTGCATCGCTCAATGTGTCTAATGTCTATAGGTTCCTTTAGTTTTTTCCTACCTTTGGACAACAAATGTTACTTAGCTTCTGTGCTAATTCTGGCACATGTAGCTGTCCTAAAACATTGACCAATATTCATCCCCCCCTATAAATAAATAAATAAAGCATGGAGATCAGGAAGTTATAATTCTTTATTAGGTTATATCATAAAAAGGACCCTGCCTTCGCCCACAAGTGGCCAGGTTAGGCTCCGGCAACCCTGTGACCCCTAAAGGGACAAAGCGAGTTTGGAAAATGAACGAATGAATGAAAAAGGACAGAAAAATGTTTTCTCATCATTTCTAATGGTGTTTGGTCACACTTCGTCTGTCCTGAGGTTTTCAGTAAATGGCGATGAGACCTAAATTTGAAATTATTTAATGCTCAAGATGCTTTCCTCAATTTAAAAAACAGCCCTTATCATGATTGTTACTCCCATGTCAATTTATAAAGTCAGAAATGTTGTTATGCAAATAAAATCTGTATAGGTAAATCAAAACTTTTTCAAAAAACCTGCATCTTTGTTTTTGACCAAAGTTCAGTTTGCTTTTCAAACTTCTGTGTTTTTACGGCCATTTCAGGTAACTAACACACACAAAAACGCACACATTGGTCTCTACAGTTTTTGTTTCTTACAAAAATAGAGAAGACAAAGGTTCAGTAGTGTTGTTGAGTTGACCTCTTAGCCAAGCCCTCATCGTTTCTTATCTTCTGTTTCCTCCCTCACATTTTATTGCATTCTAATTTTCTTCATTAAGTGTGTGTGGCGCTGACGGCAATACTGCTGCAATCATTAACTCGCTCTAGTCTTACAACTTTGCCCTTTGAAATGGTTTGTTTTCGTCTAGATGTTTCCGGCTTGTCCTTCTCCTTTTGTCCTTCCCCTTCTTACTCACCCATTTTTCTATCATTTTAGTTATTTATATGGATTGGAATTAAACCCACAACTCTCCACCTTCTACAGCCTGGGGCTGCTGTCTCTTCCTAAGTATGAACTCTGTTTACTCTGTCTCATCAACTCTGTAACTTCCTCACTGAAATCCACTCTCCTGGCTGTTCATCATGCTCACAGTGCTGTTTGTTTCATCACACTAGCTTGAAATGTTTCATATTCAACGGAACTGTTCAGGGCTTTTTTTTTAAATAAAAAAAAGGCCTGCAGAGTTATCTGATGTTTGAACAAACCAAAAAGGTTTCTTATTCTGTTTTAAAATTAGGAATCTTAGTGGGGTTTAATACCTTGTAAAATAAATAAGTAACATTTGGCATACTTTAATATTTTGTGCCATCTTTATACTCTAAAATAAAAAAAAAATAAACGTGCAAAATGTTCAACATTTATTTTGTTTGGTGTTTTTTCATTTGTTGGTGGTTTTTAAAGTAATCAGGAAAATGTGGACTAAAGTCAAACAGAAAGTAATTCAAAACTTAAAAAATGACCAAATGTTTGTTAAATAGTAAATAGGTTTTCAGTTCTTTTACTACTATCAATATTTTTGTTTTTCATTTAAGGAAGTTTTCTGTCTCCAGTGTTCAGACGTGTTCAGAGCATTTTTACTCTGGAGACTTGAATCATACTCACACCTATGAACAGCAAACCAAAGGCAAGCCCCCCACCCCCCAGCCACAACAAAGCAGCAGGACATCAGTCATACTAAAACAGCAAAATGTAGTATCATGGAAGTTGTTTTCACCATTAATTAAAACTCATATTGACATCTCAAATGACAATTCTATTTTTAATTGGATCATAAAATTTTAAAATTCATTTGCATTTGAAATATGAAAAAAACCCTATTCAAATCTAATATTTTTAAAGCTAAATATTTAAATAAAAGTAACCAATAAAAAGTAGTATGGGGAAGTTAGTTTTATTTCTTCCTTTTTTGACACATAAACATCCATTAAAATGTAAATCAAACATACATCTTTTCAACTTAACTTTTACATAACTAATTTAATCAAGTGATTTATTATATACTGGGTATTTAAATATTTTATGGCTTTTACGGTTGTTCGTTTTTATGTGTTTTTTACCCTGTGGATCTTTTAATTTGTGCAGTGCCTCCTCAATTTTAGCCACAGTGTTTTCTTTATTTTCTATTTTTATGTCTGTTTTTTTTATTGTTGTTGTATCTTAAGACTTTTTTTGTTTTAACTAATGTTTGGATATTTCTTTTTTCCTCAGCACCTCGTGTTCAACAGCATTTTGATGAAAAGTGCTATATAAATAACATGAATGATGATTGATTGATCTAAAGTCAAAGAAGATGTAAATGTCAATTTTAAAAAATCACAAACTACATGATAACTGTGACCTCTGAAAAATACAAAACTGGAACAAAGATCAAGCTGCAAGGGTCAGCATCCAAATGCATTAAAACAAAGGTACATTCATGGGTTCATTACAGTTCATTCAGGTAAATTCATTCATTTTCCAATCCGCTTTATCCCTTTCAGGGTCACGGGGTTGCCGGAGCCTAACCCGGCTACTCATGGGCGAAGGCAGGGTACATCCCTGGACTGGTCGCCAGTCTGTCGCAGGGGCCACAATCACACACTCACATTCACATTCACACCTAGGGACAATTTAGATTAACCAATTAACCTGTGAAGCATGTTTTTGGACGGTGGGAGGAAGCCGGAGTACCCGGAGAAAACCCACGCATGCACGGGGAGAACATGCAAACTCCACACAGAAAGGTCCCCTCAGCCAGGACTTGAACCGGGAACCTTCTTGTGAGGCAGGAGCGCTAACTACTGCGCCACCATGCAGCCCAGGTACTATACAATCAAGTAATAAAAATCAATGACAAAAAAGAAAAAAAAAAAAGTTAAAAATAATGAAAAAGGCATTAGTTTTCGTGAACAGCCAAATAATGTAAGTTTAATTGCTTTATTATGTTCCAATTTTTAAGGGATTTTAAGAGTAGATGAATGTTATTTTAAAAAACAAAAAAACTGAAGCTCAGTTTTGAATGAAACAACATTTATTAATAACAAATGTCCTTAAAGTTATCAAATTGTTGACTAAGAATTGTTTTTCGTTGAAAGCCAATCATATAAATCGTCTGAAAATATTCACCAAATTATAATAAGGAACAAATAGAAAAGTCCCGCAAATTGAAATGTACCATAGCCTTATTTTGAAAGTAACCGGATGTTTCCTTTTAGCATCCGGGTTGGTTCAGGGTATCAATATGGCGATGTCAATGAGGAGGTCGCTGGTCGGTCTCTACAGAGGAGCGTGTAACTCCTTGAAGGTTCTGTGTTTTTATGAAAATACCTGAAGGACAATAAACGGTTTTGTATTTATTTTAAGCAACTTTAACTAAAAGTTTGTAAATTAACAAATGTTTGATCAAATGTGTTAACTGTTTTACGAGAAAATTTGCGTTTGTTCTCACAAATGCAGTCAAAGCATGATTTTTTTTCTTTAAAAAGTTTTCATTTAATTTTTATGTTTCTGTGTCTGTAGACTCTTAACTCCGGATTTTCGCATGTTTATGACAAACCAGAAGAGCGTTATGTCCTTATTCTGAAGGGTTCCAGACCCTTTTAAATCATGTGTTTGGAAAACTGTCTCAAACTTTAAATGTATTTGTAACAACACACATTAAGATTCTCCTGTGTATTTTTATGTGTTCAGTTTGGACCTTAACAGGTTGTCTGGACTATTTCTATGTAGAAAATCCATCAAACCATCGGCTGATCCCGTTAGGGGGCCCTATAGCGAATCATCTCTGCATCCTCCTCCCTCATGTTCTCTTCTTCCATGAACCTCCTCTTTGAGCTTCCTCTTCTTTGCCAGTTGATTCAACCTCAGCATCCTTCTACCAACATCATCACTCTTCCTCCTCTGAAACCATCTCCATCTGCTTCTGTGCACTTAACTCCAGAACATCTACCACGATCCGTTCCTCTGATGGATTCATCCCTGATCCGTCCTGGTCACTCCCAAAGAGAACCTCAACATCTTCATTCATCTCTGCTCCCTCCAGCTCTGCCTCTTTTCTTTGCATCAGATTCTCTAAACCAACAACGTGGCTGCTCTCATCACAGTCTTTTACACTTTTCTCTTCATTCTTGCCAACACTCTTTGGTCGCACCTGAATCGTTCCTCACCCGTTCCAACCTGCTTGTTCACCTCTTTACCCCTTTCCCACGCTCTCACTTAAAATGAATAACATGGCACAAACACAGTAGATGTTGGAGATTTCTGAATTTCCATGTTGGTCGAGTGTCAAAGGCCTCTTTGACGGTAAACATCATGGCTGCTGAGGTTTTTTTAATTCTGAAATGAGGTCTTTCTCTCAGAATGTGGAGACGTCTGCAGAAGTTCATCATCCCCTCCCGCTTGTCCTGCCGGTCAGGACCAAGAAGAGATACTTCATCCCTCCGGCGGTGGGGATGAAGGGGATCAAGCAGGAGGACTCGGAGGCCAGAGCTCGAGCAGCCGGGGTTGTTATCCAGCAGCAGTACATGGAGAGGCCCATTAACATCGCCTGCACAGGTGAGCCCCGTCAGCTTCTCAGCAACATGCTGTTTCTTTTCAGTTTTTGTTCTGATATTTGTAGTCAAAGCCCGATCTCTCCTTCTGGTCGTGTGTAGAATAGTTTCTGATGAGTCAGTAAGATGCTTCCTAACATGCTGTGTCCTGATGTCTTCATCAGCGGGGGTCTTTGACCCCTACATCCCCCCAGAGGGCGATGCTCGCCTCTCCACTCTGTCCAAAGAAGGCCTGAAACAGAGAACCGAGCAGATCCGACAGAGCGCTGCCTCCCAGCTGGCGTAAGGCCATTTCCTCCCAAATTCCTTTTCTGTTCTGTCCAGCTCTCAAATCGGAGATTGAGAACGTTCACTGAAACTTGATCCTAAAACTCAGACATTTTCACTTCTTCTTGGTGTTTTTTTTTAGGATCCGTAAAATCAAGGAGCACGACTCTCTGTTCTCCACCAAGACATTCGCAGAGCAAGCTCAGGAAATCTTTATTGAGGCGCACAGAGCTCTGACACAGTAAGAACATGACCTCCACACAGCATCTCCATCCATTACAGAGAGGGTGTCTGTGTGGCCTCAGTGTCAGTGCCTCTGATAACATTACTTCAATAACTGTAGCAACACATCAGAAGCCATGGAGGAGTTTATGGTCTGGATCTGAACTAACCTGCAGCAGCAGGATTTTCCTCTCTGTTCACATTCATTTATGAGGCAGATCAACGCTATGGCGAAGAGACGAAGCCAACTCACCTGCCTGACCACCGGTTCATCATTATTATTGGAGCTTTAAATGTCAAAAAAATTAAAAATACTTAAAAAAATCATTTTCAGCTTAAAACAGGAATCAAAGTTTGATTCCAGATTTCAGCTGCAAATTCAGCACAAACTCTAAAACAAAACTTTTTAGTTTCTTTCACTGCTTCAAAAAGTTGATCTGAACTTCAGGACAAGATTGTGTACTAAACTCTGCCAATCCGTAAACCAAAACCGGGGGCCTCTACGCGGTTAAGCAGGATCACCACTAAAACATCAAACATGAGCTGGAACGAAGGAAGAGAAAAGCTAGTCTTTGATAACATAACAAAGTATGAATGAAATAGTTTGAATGAAATTATGAGCAGTAATTGAACTGATTCAGAATTGAAATCTGTTCTCTTTACGTTTCTTTCGGGGTTTAAATTCTTTGCTCTAATTTTGGCTTTTAACTGAATGTATTTTCTGGATGAAGATCTCCTGAAGAGAGTTCATCTGCTTATCTGTTTTCCAGGTTCAATAAGGAGAAGCTTCACTCTTTGGTCACAGAGAGGTGTTACCCGGTGAGTTCTTCCTCTGAAAGCTGGACCCCGAACCCTTGACCTTTGCTTTAATGCTGACCCTCTGTGCTTAGGAGATGACGAGAGGAAACCGCCACAAGACCATCCGCTGGAGCTTTGTGGAGTCGCTGGAGCCGCCCAGAGTGGTCCACGCCCGCTGCCCCGACATGGTGACCAAAGGAAACCTGTACGGACAGGTGACGGTGCGCATGCACTCCAAGCAGGTGAGACCTTCACTTGCTCTGTTTGGACCTAACAGCCGAAAGGCTGACGTGTTTACAAAAAAATTGTTCAAACTGGAGGAACTCAATAAGGATCTGAGCTTGGCTAGAGTTCAGTTCATTCTCTACCTTAATAAATTCATTACTCAGTTTTTTGGTAGCATTAAGTGTATTTATTCCTGAACTGTGAAACATTTCTCTTAAAAAATCAAATGTTTAGTTTCTTTCAGCAGCAAAATCTTAGTTCTTTGTATTTTCAGACGATGTGACCCAGTTTTAGACTCAACAGATCAGATCCTTTTGACTGTTTCTGAGTTTGCCTCTTCATCCCGCAGACTCTGGCCATCTACGACCGCTTTGGGAGGCTGATGTTGGGCAGCGAGGAGCACCCGAAGGATGTCCTGGAGTACCTGATCATCGAGCGCCACCTCATCAACCCGTATGGCCGCTGGAGGCTGCACGGGAAGATCGTGCCGTCCTGGGCTCCAGCCAAGGACCCCGTCATCAAGGTGAGCATATGTAAACTTTTTGTTTGTAGTAAATACAAAAAGGCTAAAATGACCCTTAAAAACAAAGTTTTATGCACAAGTTCACCGTCTTTATGAAGAAAGCTTGATTTCATGCTTAAGATCTGATTAAGATTTCCTGGATAGGTTTAATTTTTCGGTTTTAACTCAATCTTTCAAAAAACTGCACCATTTTTTAAAAATCTATATATTTTATGTAACAATGAACGAAACTCATCGCTCTTCACATTTACAGTAATTCTTGGGTGGTTTTTGTTTTGTTTTTAAAGTTTAGCAGATTCATTGAAGGCCATGAGTTTTATCTAAAGCAGTTTGTAGTTTGTTGTGATTAATGACACGAAACAACAAACATGGATCCAAAGCATGATGTTGGTTTTGATAATGCTGAAGCTGTTAACGGTGCAGCAAATCCAGTCAAACTGAAACCACCCTTATCAAACAGTACTGTGGGGTTTGTGTGTCATATTACCAGAACCTTTGCAGGTAGAACAACCAGACGATTCAAATGCAAATGTAATGAATCTCCTGGCTGAGTGCAGCTCTGTGTTATTGCCTTTTTTCCTCTCCCATCACAGACGATCTCCTTAACTTGCAAAGGATTTCTGCTGCTCAGTTAATGCTGTTTAATTATTTGTTTTTAATGTTGTCTTCCCCTCCCACTACCAAAATATAAATAGCTGATCAAATATTTTACTAACCTTTTGGAACCTTGGGCCTAAAACTCAGTTTCTGTCTACTTTTAACTTTACCTCTGTATTTTTAGACGCAGTTTTATCACACTGATCTCACGCCTGAGAGCATCTGTTGGTTTCAAAGGATTAAAAGGCCAAATGATTGGAGGCAGATTTGTTTTATTTTTAATAGAAATTTTTAATAAAAGGCTTCATGTCAGGGTAATATAAAACCACATCATCTGACAGCTTCTGCATTCACACCCGTCTGCTTTCACACCCGTCTGCTTTCACACCCGTCTGCATTCACACCCGTCTGCTTTCACACCCGTCTGCTTTCACACCCGTCTGCGTTCACACCCGTCTGCGTTCACACCCGTCTGCGTTCACACCCGTCTGCGTTCCCACCCGTCTGCGTTCTCACCCGTCTGCGTTCACACCCGTCTGCATTCACACCCGTCTGCATTCACACCCGTCTGCTTTCACACCCGTCTGCATTCACACCCGTCTGCATTCACACCCGTCTGC